>JBBPMD010000156.1:0-44205 GCA_038090095.1 Zangia roseola
TTACTTAATTATCTCTTCCAACACACATTGAAAATAAAATAAAATGTAAAAACTTTATTGGCTACAAGCTCCGTTTAGCTAGTTAGTAGAATGTCCTCTCCGTGGAGAAAGGTCCTCTGGCAGACTTGTCACTACCCTGACAACTTCATTCCTCCAGATGCCTTCTTGTCCGCCCTGCGGCGAAATCGTCAGTCGTCCCTCTCCGACTCACTCTCTTGGCCTGACACGCGCGTCCCCCAGCCAATTTCACGCCCTACACTTACTGGCCGGTGGTCTTTCTCTGCTGCGCGATCACACAGCATATTGCGACCGTCTTCGTTTTTCTCGCCGTCTTCGTGAGACTGATCGAACGCGCCCTTGATGCTCGCGTGCTGCTCTGGATGTCGGTGACCTGTTCTGTCCTTGGCTATGCCATATGGGAGACCCTCCATACTTCCCATCCTGGAAATATATCCCCAAACCGTTCGTCATTTGCAATCGAGTCCAGGCTCTAGCTAAGTCTCCGTTCTTAGGCTCGATGGCGTTCAAGTCATTCTTGTTGGTTTTCCTCGCTCTCATGGGTCTCGCCCCCGTTCTGAGAACTCTGACGGCTGCGACGTCGTCGGACTCTATATGGGCATTGTCGGCCTGTCTTTTTCTCCTCAACACGCTCCTCGCCGATTACAGCTGCACGAGGCCCAGTTCATTCACTCAAGAGAGGTCAGCAATCACCTCTCTCGTGAAGCTGATTCGAATTTCACAGCCAACAGGCTAACGTCCGTCTTATCCATGAATGCGGCGATATCCTCGTCTGTCGTTCTCGCCTCACGTTTGCCTGACGACTTGTCAGTATTTTCACTCGTTCTTTTTGCTGTGCAGCTATTTGCCCTCTTTCCTTTATTGCGTCATCGTTTCTGGGTAATCCGTTTCCCTTTTCTTGTCCCTGCGACGAGTTGCTAATGTTAACCGGATTCACAGGGTATCTCGACGGCGTTGCAAGCACTGGTGACGTTATCAATCGCTGTGCTGTCACTCGTCCTCGTCACACCCTTGTCCACATCTATCGCCTCGATGATGGCTGGCCTCTACATCGCTGTCACTTTTATTGCTCCGGCCGTGCTCGTTTGGGCCCAAAAATACAAAAAGCATGTCGCTTCCATAATTTTCCCTTGTTTCCTACCATTAACAACGACGTGGCTGCAGTGAACTCAGAGGACCGTGGGATGTCGCCATTCCGAGAGTGAACTGAATTTAACCATGGTATGGGCGTGCCCAACGCACAAATGGGATAGGATCGTCAGCCACCTTCCACCAATGGTTATCCTCTATATGAATGTCACGCTCTATCTTAAATTTCCGCCTAGGTATCTTACCTTGTCCGCGGTCATGGATAGTAAATAGCCACCGGCGTATTTCCGACGGTAAAAACAACAGCCGTTCCGTGTTGTGCGGTTAAATACAGGATGAATGCATTGTACTTGAAGGTATCATATTACATGCAACACTATATGCGACAGATGAGTATGAATAGATGAACATACTATGTATAGTAAAACAGTAACGTCAGTCTGTGGTCAACCCGAGACTGAGAAATGCACAATAGGTTATTGATTGTCGTCAATTTTGCGTGTGGTCCTGGAGCCCGAGTCATTCCATGTCAGGGTCATCGTTATGCAAACGTGGCCGCTTGGAGCTGGTAGCCACCCCCATCCCAATGCCCCTGGCTTCCAGCACCTCCATTGCCACCTTGGCCGCACCCTCCGAAGTCTTCTTTGTGCGTGTCCGCGTTCGCCGCAATGCCCCAAATGCTTGTGCTTTGATCACCGCCAGGGTGCCGGAGATGGGTGGAGCACCCGGAGAGGGCGAACGTGACTCCCTATCAAGGCCCCGACGCGGGCGCAATTTGGGAAGCTGAGAGTAAGAATTCGACTCTCCCTCGCTGCTCCCGCGATCATGCTGCGAGCCAGTATCACTGCCAGAAAAGTTGGGTATAATAGGCAGTAGCGGGCGCTCCGGACCAGAACTGGCTCGCCTAGGCCCGATCCTGTATCGGACGCCGTCCCCTGTGGCGCCAGGCAGCGAAATATCGGCGGTTCCGCCGTGAAGCGTGACTTCAGCACCGTGGGCACTCGAGTGCCTACGATAATCAAATTCCGGCCTGTCCTGGCCAATGGAGCTCTCTGGAGGGAAAGCGAATTGAAACGGTGACGTCAATGACGTGGTGGATGAAGAAGGTGGCGTTGACGTGGTGGGGGAGATGGATCGGCTACCCGAGAAGAGGTAAGGGGTGGTTTCCAGGTGATTCAACGGTGCTTTCTGTTCGTCGACGAACGAGCGATTCGCGTACATATCAGGGGAGGTCAACGTGGGGGACCCTTGGGAAGCGAGGTCAGGGATGATAAGATTGATCGTGGGATTGAACTCACCGCTCGAGGACGATGTTTGTGGGACGTTTTGGGCCCACGCGGCATCACGGCTCATTGTTTGCACGGTATACGGGTATTGGCCAAACTTCGAAACACGATTACCTGCTAATTGCGGAGTGTGCGTTGCGTTGGGAATATGATCGGCGTCAACCCCAGAGTAAGACAAGGATGGCGATTGGGTTGGATAACTATGATTAGGAGGACCGTACGCGCCATTGCAGAGAGATGGGGCATCATCGCTTGTTTGGAAGGCCATGGCATCGTCGCTGTAATGGCTCGCGTGGGAGGTGGGGAGGCGATTGGAAATGATAGCAGAGGAGCCATGTACGGAGAAGGTGGAGGGAAGCGGGGGCAAGTCATCGGATTCGGGCGCCTGTCCCGTTTTGCGTGCCTGCCAGAGAGCCCTCCAGAACTTTTCACGCTCGCGCAATTCGTGCTTGAGCCGGGCATTATCTTGCCGGAGCTCGCCGGCCTCCTGGCGGGCCTCGCGACAGGAGTCCTGGAGCTGGAGGACGACGGACTCGAGCGATGTGACTAGTGGGGCGATCGTGAGTGGGGAGAGGGGGGGAGGGAGGGTACAGACCTGTCTCTTCTAGGGTGGCGATGTAATTCGCGCGCCTAAATAAAGATGCGATGAGAATAAAGGGGGGAAGGAGGGACGGGGAGAGGACCTCTGACGGAAGGCGGCTTGTGCATCGGCGTTTTTCTTCTTGCGGAGAGCGATATCGGACATGCGGGCGCCGGGATCGTCGATGTCGGTCTTGCAGTCGGACTTGTCGTCTGGGGGAGAGTGGCCAGGTTCGAGTTTGTTGGGCATTGAATCTGAGAGAAGAGGAGGGGGCAGATTGGATGAGCAAAGGGACGGAGACGGGTTAAAATGGGCTGGAAAAAAAAGAATTCGAATCAAGGGCACGAGGAGAGGGCCGCGGTGTGATCGAGTTAAGCGAGCGTATTTACAATCCAGTCCGTCCAGCGTGGCAGCTCCTCACAAGTAAAGTGTATTATCTGACCCGTCCTGCACCCACAGCGGGCGTGATCTCTCCATGTTAGATAGCCCTCAACTGTCTGGATCTGCATTCATGTCCGACCTGACTGCCCTCCTACCCACAGCCTCCAGGAACACCACCCGATAGAATCTCGTCCGCTGATTGCGATCCCAGCCCTGTCACAGCGCCTGCTCAGACCGTCACTCTTCTGTTCTCTTCCTGTTCTCTTCACACCCCAATGTCCGCAACAGATCCAATCGCAAAAAAAAAGCACCTCACCTACTCCTGCGACCCCGTAAATCATCGTCCACTTGGATATCCATGGCCCGTCATGCTCATGGCCCGACGTCCTCCATCTCCGCCTCTTCCTCGCCCTCCTCTTCCTCCCCTTCCATGTCGAGCACCTCCAGCATCGTCCCGTCCCCATCCAACACACACACAACCCGCCGTCCGACTCGCCCGTTCACCGCAACCGATACTGATCCGCTTTTGCACCCACACATTCGGCGGTATTTTGTGATCGGGATCGGACTGCACGGAAGCTGCCATGCCGTCAGTAAAAACACCGTACACAGGTCTCGACAAAAACATGGCCAGAACACGAGACTTACATGCCCCTCCTTCAATCTGTGCAACACGCTCGCCATCATATCTCTTCGCGCGGGACCGCTTACGTATCTTTCTGATTGGAGTTTGTGGTACCCGAGTGTGGTGTAGTTTACCGTAGCGACGTATATCGCGTCTGGCAAATAATTAGGCTTAATTCATCCAACTCGACACGGGCAGAACGTGCTTTCCTCACCCTCCGTTTCCTTGGCTTGGAAGACGAGAATCAGCGTCTCGTCGTCAAAGAACTCCACGTCCAATACGTCAATATCGGTGCCATCTTCCCCACCAAACCCGGCAACGGAGCACTCCAAGACCGAGACCTGAACCTCATCGTGGACGCCTGCCACATATCGGCCATACGGCATTCGGCTCATACACACTTTTTTTGCATATATTCAGTTCACAAAAGGCGATCAATCCAAATCACTCACAAAGCGTCTGTCCTTCAGAACTCTCATGCACAGCAAGATACTGCAGGTGTTGCTCCGGCTATAAAGACCGATTTTAGGTCAATATCACCCCACCGCGAACTGCATGCTGTTTACCTCGTTTTGATTGCTAACCACCCTCTGACGCACAAAATGACATACGTCTTCGGTAGGAACCGAGCTTGCCTGCGGCGGGCTCGCTCCACCATCAACCGACAGAGTAGCGGATCGAGCAGCAGCTTGTGAAACTCCTGCAAATATCCGTTGACATCGGGAGGCTATTTCCTCTATGAGCGCTTCCAGGTTCTTATCCAGATGGGAAAAATCTTTTGATGACACACTCTGAAAGATATTGGTATACCTCATGTACGGGACGTCAATATCCACTTCGAATAAAACCTACTGGTTGCCACGATGTTTGGGATGGGTCCTGCAACGCGGCACGAGCCAACTGCAACGCCTCGTCGAGTGCCCTACCGGAGCTTTGGGGTGGTTCAAAGTTTGCAAGATCACTAGGATTGAATTGGGGAGGTGACCCCGTAAACCATTCGTCAATCTTGCTGGTGATGAGCCCGGATATTAAGTAGCCGTTGACTTCGAGGATGTCGTGATCTGGATTAGTGTGTGACTCAGCATTCGGATTCGCGACCGTGGTCTCTGAATGGATCTCAGACAGGAGGTCAACCAGAGAACGAACGGCATGCGGTACAGACCATGCCGAATGAAAGACAGAAACTGCTTGAAGGCCCCAAGTTCCCTCCTCGCCTCAGCGGCCAGCCACGAAGAAACGAATATGCCGCGCTCGATCATCTTCAAACAAGAATCCACATATTCCGTACGAGGGCCAAATGACATGGAGTGTGACCTTATTTGGAACTGAATTTGACTACGTCACCATGAATTCACGGTTACTTACATGTGCGACCACCCAAGAATTTCATCCAAGATAATGTGCAGTCGCTGCAAGGCAGGGATGATGCGCGTTGTTGCATAATCACGTATCCTTGTTAGTGATTCGGTGACTGAGGAATCCCATTTTTGAAGACTCTAAAAGGAGTGTCAAATTAAGTAGTAATGACCGGGAGAGAGATCTACCCGCTCACTGTTTTGCTCACTACTTGTAATGAAATCCGTCAGTCCTTCTGACCCAGACCCTGTCACAAGCAATGTGGTGAGGTCTAGGACGGCATCAGGGTCCTGATCTATGCAAACGTGGATATATCGCTGAAACAACGACACAAAAAAGAACACGTACGACCGTACTGCTCCCTGAGTCTTCTTTCCAGAGCTTGCACCCACTTAATCCCGACATCCCTAGCCCCTGTGAAGGATTCCGATCCAAACCAGCTATCGCGAACCTCGTTGATGACGCGCATCAAATACCAAGTTAATTCACGAGCGGCAGAAGAGAGTCGCGCAAAATCGCGCACTTTGGGTGTTGCGAGAAGTGGGATATCAACGACGAGAGGTTGCATCCCCGTTAATAGCAGGTCAGAATTAAGAGGCTGCGGGTGGAGGAAGATCAGTGGCTTAGAGGGGTGTTTGAATGAAGTAACAGATGGCAATCCGTCAGGTAGAGCCACAGATCCTAAGGAATAGCTTCCATCTAAGAAGCAATGAAGAACCCCCCGACCGTCAACCAGGGTGAGTAGGCTGCCTTCGTCTTCTCGTGCCTGTGCAGAAGACTCAGACTCTTCCATTTTTTCGTGAGCGTTGTGGCCTTGGCCTGCGGAGGCAATGGACGCATCCTCCAATACCGGAACCAAGGCGGGCCATTGTTGAATCACTGTTGGAGTGGTCTGCTGGGAGGCGATTCGCGTCTGTGTCCCCTGAAAAGCGAATAAATCGGTCGCACTGGACAAAATGTCAACAGCGTGCTAAAATTAATCCTGTAGACTCACGTCATATTTTCTCCATCTTCCTTGAGATGATCAAGCAAAGGTAATATTTTGAGGATGGACAACGCAGAGCCGGTCTAGAAAACAGCTGGGAACGCCACGGTCAAGTTGTCAAGACAACTTACATTAACCCCGTTCCGCCTGAATATGTCGGGGATAACGCCACTCGCAGAGGCGTGGTGACCGGAGAACCACCAAACTCCAGCGACAGGAGGCACGGTCTCGTGAAATGGCATAGGCAACCAACGCTCGATGTGGCCATCTTGAACGGAGTGAAGACTGATGTGAGCTGAGTCGCGGACTACTGCTATTGTTTGACCTGAAGACCATGAGCGTGAAGGGCACGAAGACATGGATGAAAACTCACCGCTGGGACTCCAAGCCAAAGCAGCAACCATGGCTGGAGTATCACCATCTTCCCCAACATCGACCTCCCATTTCTTTGAGCCCTGTAGCTTCCAAAGACTCAACTTGTCACGTCCACCAAGTCGCGAGACCAAGACGATCAGATCTTTGTCTGGACAACACGCCGAGGAAAGTAACCGGCATGGTGAAGGCAGTCGAACAGTGGCCAGCGACGCGAATGCATTGGATTCCATCGAGGAACGCAACGGGTACGAGGGGGAGGATTTGTGTTATACTTGGGCGAAAACTTTTGGGTGAAGTCATTCGAAGTTAATTACTAGAGCGCCCTTCGCGGTGTAGTAGGAGAGGCTTCGCGCCACGCGAAATGGTGCTTCCCACAACCACTTCAGGAATCTGATCGCTAAGCCGCCTACTTCATCGCTCTTAAAATCATAAACCTGCTCTCGCCTTTCTGTGCATCACTGCAAACAGACCCCACTATCGCTTCCCGCCCTTGCGTTTGCCCATCCCACCGATCGTATCACCCTTTTTTGCTCTGATACCCTCGTTACGCGCCTTCCTCAGGGATAGATCCTGCTCAAACGCGCTCGCTGAGCGTGATTTTGACTTTGATTTCGGGCCGCTCTCCATCCGCGCGGGCGCCTTGCCCAACGCCTTGCCAATCTTTCCTGGCCTAGCTGCCTTCTTCACTGAACGGATAGCAGCATCGAGACCCGCGTTACCCCCAAGTTCCTTATCCAATTCCATGGCCATTTTGCGCCGCTTTGCTCTGCGAGAGAGTCCTTCGAACTTGTCTCTTTTCGGCTAGAACGATTTCCTCAGTAGATATATTGCATTATAAGCTTCTGCACCAACCTTCGAGGTATCCTCAGACGGAGTTTTCTTTTTCGACGATGCAGAGACTGCGGCGCCGTTTTCATGATACTGTTTGCTGACAGCTGTAAATGGTAAAGACACGGCCACGATTAATGCAGCCCCTTCGACAAAACCACTTTGCCAAACCTGCCGCCTTAGACTTTTCCTTCTCAGTTTGAAACCAAGTCCTTGCAGGCCGAGAGAAGATTTCAGCTTCGTGATCAATCATGTTTTGACCCCTTTTCAGTTCCATCTCTGCGCACCGTATCTAAACGCGACATTAAGAAGCCGACGAGCACGTCATAAGAACTGCGCGCACTTGTTTCTCTTGTTTTTCTTCTTGGAGGACGGAAGCTATTTCCAGCTTCAAGTCCGCCACTTTCTTGGCCCATCGAGTGAGTACATCCGTCGGTATGATCCTATGCCTGATATTGTCCCTCCCGTTACTGTGCTTGATAACAACCTTGAGCATTTTACGATCGCTCTCGCCCACCAAGGTCAAGGAGCTGTTCATTTCAGATAAGTACTCTCAACGACGGAAGTCCATACGTACCGCCCAGACTTCCCTGCTCTGGCTGTCCGACCCACTCGATGAAGATACTGTGCCAACTGATTGGGCATGTCGTAATTGATCACAGTTTCAATCCCCTTGATATCGAGCCCACGAGAAGCCAGATCTGTTGCCAAAAGGAAGTTGACCTGTCCGTCGCGAAACAGGCGGAGCGCTTCCAGGCGCTAAATACATATCTGTCAACGCTCCGGAAAGAATACGCAAGACTCACCTGTTCTTGTGAAAGGTCCCCATGAAGTTCCTCGGCTTTCATGTCGAGGAGACTAAAAACAATACGGATCTGGTGTGCAAGTTTCTTACTGCGGAAGAATATGATGACACCCTGTTTGAACGTTCTTTCACAGAGAGTCACAAGTAGGGCAGTCCGATCTGCTTCTTTCTCCGCACGAACTCGCACGAACTCCTGGATAAGTCCTTTGGCGGTGCTATGCTTTGGATCGACGAACAGACGGACGGGCTTGTTAAGGGACATCTTGACCAACTCGTCGACAGAATCTGTCATGGTAGCGGAAAAAAGCATTGTCTGCCGGGAGACAGGGCAAGCTTTGATGATTTCTCCGAGTTCATCCGCAAAACCCTCCGAAAGCATGCGATCAGCTTCATCAAGTACAAGGACATCGAGTGCATCAAGTGTGAACGACGGCGAGTTGCGAAGATGATCAATGAGCCTGCCAGGGGTTGCGATTACAACATCTGGAAAGGTTCGTAACGCTGCTTCTTGGGATTTTACGGAAAGGCCACCTGGTATGTTTCCATGAGTATAGTTCGAGCAGGAGGAAGCATTCGCTGACCAACTGCCAAACAAAACCTGACATCGGTATAAACGGCGAGTTTGGAGCTAACTTCAAAACATTGGACTGCAAGTTCCCTAGTAGGCACGAGGATGAGGCATCGCGTTGCAGCTGCATGTTTTCCTTTCTCTCGATATAGGAGACGTTCGATCAAAGGAATGACGAACGCTGCTGTCTTCCCCGAACCTGTTACAGCACTACCAACGATATCTTTGCCCAAGAGGGCGACAGGTATTGTTGCCACCTGAATCGGAGTAGGGGAGACGAATCCAAGGGTAGTCAGAGCCTTTTGGATAGGACGCGATAAATTCATTGTCAAAAAGGAAGTATGGGCATTCGAGTGCACTTCAGATGTAAAGAAGGCTGCCTTGCGATCCTTCTCTGCTTGGGTCTCGACCTCTGAACTGTCCGAAGATCCAGCATCCTCTGTATCGGAGACTTGGTGTTCCGACTCGGAGTGTTCGTCGGATGTTGCCAGCGGGTCCTCCCCTTCACCTTCACAGGATTCGTCCACTTCCTGGAGAATGCTCCCTTCGCTTAAATCATCACCGTCGCTTTCTGCGTCTCTCTCTTCCTGAACATCCTCCTCAGTTCGTTTGCGTTTCGCGCTGACTCGCGTCAGCTTGCGCCTGTGGATGATCTCGTCTATGGACACTGGATCCTACAGATAGTTAAACAATGCAATCCCAAAGCAATGACTTGAAAGTGGAGTAAATGCTCACGGGTTTGGTTACATTTTTTACGACGTCTTGCAATGCATCGGACTGGAACGAACCGGTATATGGGTCCTCCAACAGGTCAAAGTGAAAATTGAGGTCCATGTGATACGCCTCTTCTTCATTTTTGGGCTTTCCAGTTTGCTTCTGGGAGCGTTTTTCATCGTCAGAATCTATGGTCATAATAAAATCCATGGCGGCAGGACAGCTCCTTGTTCGACAAGCGGTAGAGTATCACGACTACAGGCATTGCCAAATAAAAACAAACATAGAGATGCCTTCAATGATTAGTAAACTGGACTCACTGTATGAACGAGCAAAATCTACCTTTACCTCCTGAATTGGAGCGTCTATCCACATTCGTCGATTCACATATAGAATGCCTAGCGTGCCCCAGCAGCGAGCTTCGTACTATTGCGCTGTCCGCAGCGAAGCACATCTTTGACTGGGGTGAGCTGAACCTTTTCGAAGCTTGTCGGGTTTAATTTAGGTTCAACTAGCCTTGGAGACAGAGAAACTTTCGAAACCCCATCTACGGTCATTGCTGTCTACGATTACTGAACAGGCTGCACCACAGACGAGGTCCCAGGCGCGCGATACCTCGGAGCGAGGGAACGGTCAGAGACCAGTACAAAAACCTCCCAAGAAAATTGATGTTACAGAGACACCACTTCCATCCCTCTTTATTGAGGATATGAATTTCGATCAAATATGGCAACAATTGGACCTAAGAGCGGCTCGCGTGTGTGCGAACTTACAAGTTCTACAGGGCGAGGACGAGGGCGAGGACGAAGATGAAACTTCGGAAGATGAAAATAACGACGACGATGAAGACAGCGAGGAGGGTGAGGACGCCGGGATGGACATCGATGACGATGAAGGCGTCTGGGAAGAGCTCAGCGACGAGGACGAAGAAGGTAGCTCGACAGGGGAAGTCATTATCGATCTTCAAGAAGAGATGTCTGAAGACGAAGAATACGACGAAGATCAAAGGGCTCCGACCACAATGTTTGACGTGGTTCGTGGCCCCGGAAGGTGGAGCTCGCAGAGACACTCAGACCTTGACGATGATTTTTTCAATCTCGCGACTTTTAATGCTGAAACAAGTGAAGTGGAAGCGAAGGATCTTCCCAAAACAAAACTCGATGTCGTTGCAGGCGACGATTCTACAGAGGAGTCTGAGGTAGATATCTTTGGCTCGATGGATGACGCCGAAACTGCAGACCTAGACATCGGTCCCGGTGAGTGGCAAGCGATTCCATTTCATATTTGTTGCTCATCGCCAACGATGACAATAGATCTCTTTTACAATGACTTCTTCGAACCACCGGGGCGAACACAAAATAAATGTACCGGATCGTCAAAAGTTCGATTCCATGAACGAGTGTCTGTGAAGAAAATTAAGGCAGTGGGCAAGGGAATGCCACTCTCTTCTATGGATGACGAAGACAGTGACGAGGAAGAAGAAGATAGCGATTAACAGATTCTACACAGTACTATACGAATAAGCTGTCTGTGTGACACTGTGACGCGTGACGCGTAGACGCGACTGCGTAGTTTCACAGCTCTCTTAATTCTCTACAATGTGGAAACGCAAGGACAAATCCCTTATCCCGCCCGTACAATCCGAGCTTTCACCATCGTCGGGTGCGTCTCGCGGTCCGTCACGCAGCACCTCCTCTCTCCCAAGTTACCGCTCCACTGCCAACACGTACGTACCCAGCAGGGATGGCTTAGATCCATACAACACCATGGGCAAGTCAAACTCCCAGGCTGGAATTGACAGCTATGACTCTCCTATTGGCAAATCAACCTCCCAAGATGCTAAGGCCCAGCTGGACCAGGCTCGTGGTGAACTCTTTGCTGGATTCAATCAGGAAAAGGTAGCAGGTTCTGGCCGATTTTTCGACGGTCCTGGCATTGGCAGAGAGCCGGCTCCTGGAGAGGAGAATGATGAAGACGTGGAGGGTATCAAGCAGCAGACGAGGTTCATGAAGCAGGAGAGCGTTGGCTCTACTAGAAACGCTCTTCGGATGGCTCGAGAGGCCGAGGAAACTGCTAGAGGAACTATGGGTCGCCTCGCAGATCAATCTGGTAGGCACGACATTTCAACCACTACTTATAGTCCATAACCACCTCTTTCTCAGAGAAATTGGCGAACACTGAACGCCACCTCGATGTATCGAGAACTCATACCTTGCGCGCGGAGGATCAGATCGACGAACTCAAGAAACTCAATCGATCAATTTTTCGTCCGGCAATAACCTTTAACAAGGACGCCAAACGCGCTGCTCAAGAGGCCAAGATACTGGAGCGTTACGAGGATGAAAAACGTGAAAGAGAGAAAGCGATGCTGGACATCAGAGAAACTCAGAATCGTCTTGGTCAGGCGGGTGCCCATGGACAGCAAGACGACGGCGAAGGGATTCTGTCCAGTGGAAGTGGGGCCGGCAGGTTCCGAACTGCGGAACAACTCACGGCAAGGAAGGAACAGCGAAAGCGCTACCAGTTTGAAGCGACTGGCTCGGACGATGACCTCGAGGACGAAATAGACGACAATCTTGACGAGCTTTCCAAAGTCACCAAGAGCTTGAAAGCTCTTGGGTCGGCTATGGGTCAGGAACTTGATGCACAGAACGTCCGTGTTGATGTTATCGCTGACAAGACTTCAAGTCTCGATAGTGGTGTCTTCAGACAGACCGACAGGGTGAGATTTCCGCTTGACGTTTTAGCTGATACTGACACCTTCTCCAGCTCAAACGAATTAAGTAGCCATCCACCATCATACTCAACTGAGTACTTCTATGGCTGGGAATGCGTGATGCATGTATTGCTTCACATCAGCTTGGACTGGGACTAGATACCTTTTTGTTAGTTGGCAATTTTGGCAATATATCTGCGTTGTTATGGACCGGTAATGAGCCCATCATCATCAATCAACACGAATTTCACCAAGTCACCGCGATCACACGTATCAAAGCTGATGCATTCGTATCTTGTGTCTTGAGACTGGTTCGTTCTTCCTCGAGAATCCACAAAGTAGATATTTTCCTAACTAATGCACTCAGGTTACGAACTCGTTGATCATTCGCAAAGCTACCCGAATCTCTTTAATCTTGATATCGGAGATGCATGTCACTTCACGCCGGATGTCACGCCGAGGTGTGGCGAGCTACTCGACCGAGCTCGGGTCACCCATGTGGTAATTTAGCCGCCCCTTTGCGATCGCTTAGACGCACATTAGCCAATCGATTGAGAGACTCGGAAAAACAGTCCCCAAAACGACTCTGATGTTCACACCATCTTGCCAAATGAAATTTTGTGGAACACTGGCATGCTCAGTGCCAAGCATACCCATCGGTTGGTGTGGATGACAGGCTATATAGTACAAGTGTGAGAACATCTTGGACCCCCTACCGCAAATTAATCAACGCTTCCTTTTCACCACTTTGTGGTTCAGTACTTCATTCCTCCCACATTTTGTGCTCTAATATGCGCTCTTTTTATCACCTGTCGCTCGTTTTCATTTTCCTTCTTTCATGCTCTCCGAGTCAAGCTCAACACGCGTCTAGACAAGATAATATCCGACATCGACCCTTCAGTAACCCACTCAGTCTTTTTGATACCAAACAGAAAAGAGACGCGAATGCTGTCTTTACATACTTTGTCGACGGAGCGTGAGTCCATACACCACCCGCGCCTGATGCGACTGAATCGCCTGACTTGTCCGTCACGATCAGCGGCGCTTGCGGCAGTACCAACGGTCCCAATGACTTTGTACGTACTGCTGGTCTGTCCATGTCAGTAATAACTCTTACACCTTTTTAGATCGTCGCACTGAACGCTGCTGTGAGTCGAACTGCCATTTGACTTGGCCCGTAGTGCTTATTCGTGCAGCAATATGCGAATGGTGCCCACTGCTTTGAGATGATCACAATCACCGTCAACGGGAAAACGGCCCAAGCCCAGATAACGGATGAGGCAAGTTGTCAAGTTTTGCGAGGGTGTCATCGTTCACTTATGTCGTCTTTCGTCACTGTCAGTGTCTTGGTTGCGAGTCCGGTGATCTGGATTTCAGTGAAGGCCTTTTTGAATACTTTGCACCGCTGAGTGAGGGAGAGCTACGTGGGTCCTGGGTCTACAATAGCAATATTGTACAGTCAAGTTCGACGACTGCTTACACCCCTGCCCCGACTCCGACTACCACGACTCCGACTTCTTTCTCGTCAACCACTTTGTCAACCACGATCCTGACTTCGTCTACGACTGCTTCTTTCCCAACTTCAACCACAGCCACCCTGCCAACATCTACACCTCAAGAACCAAATGTTATTACACAAGTCAATCTTGCTGTACTGGAGCTTGGTGCACTACTTCAGAATGCCTTGAAACTTTCAGCTTGAAGGTTTTTTGGTCCTCACTGCGGTGTAGGGTTGTTTCGTGGTCAACTCAAATATGTTATGTTACTGTGTTCGCGGCGATGAAATAAATAGTACTCATTCCTGAGGAATGGCCGCTCGAACAATCTGTAAAAACATGTTTCTGTCTTTCGTATCTGACTCCTCCTTTCTTCCAGACTTCCAAAGGTAGTAAAGTCCTTTGATGCCGTCCTTGAGTGCTTTGTCCTCTGTTTCGCGCGAATGATATTTAGGAAGAGGAACATCGTCGATCTTGACTGTGATGGGGGAAACAACGGATGCATCAATATATCCGGTGGCCAACGGGGGTGTGACCAATTCGGAATCGGCTGTGGTGAGTTCAGACGACGGATCGGTGCTGTACGCTGATGGTGATTGCGACGGATACTGGTCCTCAAGGAGAGGGGAATAATTGTCCTTCCTAGGGGGTATGGTGTCGAGAAGATGCGCAAGCATATTGGGGGATGGGGGTCCTAGCTTGGAAGCAATAGGACGAGAATGGAGAATATCGACCGGGACGTCGATGACGGAATCCTGTTGTGTCCGAAATGGGAAGACCGATTGATGGTCACTGGAGCTCACGGGCTGGAGTTTGCGACTAATTGGTAAAGGGGAGGGTACCGTGGAATCAGCGGTACCTAAAAAGATTGAAGGAGTCAGATTGGGAATTTCGCAAGAGGCATTAGGGTGGAAATAGCAACCTTGCACGGAAGCGTACTGTGCCCAATACGCGTCTTCTCCCTCAGCAGTGTCCGGCTGTGATGCACTTGGCGGAGGTAGAGGGGAGGTCAAATCATCTCCTGTCATCCCATAAGCATCCCAATAGGAGTTGTCACTGTCGTCATTGACCTGGTCTGCTTTCGCAGGAGGGAGAGGTTGCTTTGGACCTTGCTCACACGCGGGGACGCCGGCAAGCGACTCTTGCGGTGTGGAGAAGGAGGAAGAGGGGAATGGCATCAGCTGGAGGTCATGATACGTCCAACCGTGGGCATCGTCCCAATGGAAGAGCATGCGCAACCCTTCTGGATTGAGAGATATCTGCACATGTGCAAAGGTGGACTCTGAGTCCGATGTGTAGCGTGTTGGATAACTGGGCTGATCGGATAACGGGGGTAGACGATCGAGAAGGTCAACGATTTTGGCGTTTCCCGAAGATGGCCAACACAGATACTCGACAATGGACGAGGGTGATAATTGGAGAAAGTAGTGACGTTGGCGAAGATGGGAGGAGATGAGATGCGGAGGGAAGGGATCTGTGAGAGGGGAAATGTACTGGAGGACTAGCTGGACTGTGTGAGCGGGAAGGGGGTGCATGATGGTGGTTGTGGTAAAAAGAGTGAGTTGAACATATCCATACTATCATTGTGTCTCTCAGTTGTATCCTGACATGTCACGCGGGGCTGACCCCCTGCGATCAGATTGGTCACCCCTCCATTCTCACACCGACCACACTTGCACCCACACCTCCACGTCCCCTCCCAAGTCGCTAATGCGGGCCTCTCTTCTGCTTGCCTGTCTGGCATTGCCAGTTCTTTCTGCTGCCCAGGTACTTCTTTTTTTTTCTGCCCTCCTACGTTACTCACCACCCATCACTTCTTCCTTCAGTCTTCGCAAGTATTCTTCCCTCATGGAGGACCTGCTGCATCCTAACCATCCCCTAGTAACAGCACGCAGTCGTCTACCATTACGGCCGTCTCAAGCTCGGCCAGTCAGTCAGTGTCTGTCTCAGGGAGTGCATCAGGCAACGTCACTGCCACTGGTACCTCGGCTGGAAATGCGACCTCCACCGCAAATGCCACGTCGACGACCATCCTGCCAACAGCTGCTACCTCTGTTCCTGGTCAAAACGGCGGTGGTCTGAACGGCGGCGCGCCAAGTCCGGGAACATCTGCATCCGGTGGTATATATGGTCCACCGGATGGCTACATCGCCGCTGCTGGCGCACTGCAGAGCGCCGGGATGCTGGAGATTGTTTTGTTCGCGGTCGGGCTTTCATTCCTCGTTTGATACCACACGCTTCGTCCTTGGAATATTGCATGCGATATCCCTCCCGGGACTTTTCATTCAGGACTCTTGTGGTGGACGGCATCATCGATTCTTTTGCATTGGGCTAGGTTTGCAGACACTTATCCATATTATGTCTATTAGATATCGTATCTACGACGTTCTCTCATTGATTCTTTATCCTACCTTAGTGGACATTCGCTTACAACCCAACCATTCAACCCCGTGAGTAATAGTTGGTGTACACAATGTAAAGCACAGCATTTGTTAGACTCAATGAAACTCTTGGCTTGGTTTCGTCTGAAATGTGGCGGAGTTCCGAGGTGTTGTTGTCACGGCGCACCCCAACGGTTTTGTTTCAAAGTGTCCAGCGTCAATCAACGTCTCGCTTCAGATTTGACGAGTTTCGTGTAGTCAGTGCTAGTTCGCGCATGGCTGAAACGCAACCCATCGCGAAAAAGCAGAGGATGGATGTCAAGGTTTCATGGTGATATCATGTTCCCCTGATATAAAGTCTCACCAAGTTACTTGCAGACGATAGGAACCCATGATGGGACTTTCCATTGTGATGAAGCATTGGCTGTATTTCTCTTGCGCCTCACAGATACGTACCGCGCCGCAGGTAGGTTCCAACATGGCAACAAGAGTCCTCACTTTCTCATTCTAGTCATCCCGTAGATCTAAAACGTAGCAGGGATCCTGCCATTTTGCAGACATGCGACATCGTCGTTGATGTCGGTGCGGTGTACGACGAAAGCAAGCAGCATTTTGATCATCATCAGAGGGGTTTTCAGGAAGTGTTTGGTCACGGATTTACGACCAAATTGTCGTCTGCTGGTCTCATTTACAAGTACGTGTAAATTCTTTGTTTTTCGACAACCGCATGGCTGAGCCATTCGAGCAGGCACTTTGGAAAAGAAATCATCGCTGCCCAAATCGGCGTCGGGGTCGAAGATCCTAAAACTCACATCCTTTGGCTGAAATTGTACAAGGTGAATTCCAGTGTTATAATGTCCGTTCAGTAGATCACATTTGTCGTAGGAACTTATCGAGGCTTTAGATGCCATCGACAATGGCATATCACAGTATTCCTCCGAGGATAAACCCAGATACAGCAGCCGAACCGATCTATCGAGCAGAGTCGGCTGGCTTAACCCCTCATGGAATGAGCCAGCCACCCCACAAGTCATCGATGTGCGTTGTCGTACTCGATCTTCTACCTTTCTCACCTAGCACCAGTCATACTTCGCCAACGCGTCCCGACTTGCTGGCGAAGAATTCCTCGGGAGACTAAAGTATTATGCAGATGCTTGGTTACCAGCGCGGGGTATAGTCCTATCCGCTCTCTCCGCACGGTTTAACGAGGATCCGAGCGGCAGCATCATTTTGATTGACCGTTTTGCCCCGTGGAAGGTATGCTTTGTATCGTACATCGTTCACTGTCTTAGTTTCATGAACCTCACACAGGAGCACCTCTTTCAACTTGAGGAAGAACAGGGAATTACCGGAAGTGCTCTTCCACTTTATGTCGTTTATCCCGACGAAACGGGCGGGAATTGGCGTATTCAAGCTGTCCCTGTCGCTCCCGATAGCTTTGCATCCCGTAAGGCCCTCCCAGAGCAATGGAGAGGCCACCGGGACGACGAATTGTCCCTGTTAGCTGGAGTCGAGGGTTGCATCTTCGTGCATGCCTCGGGGTTCATAGGAGGCAAGTCATTGTACTTGGCTGGCCTTTTAGGGTATCCCATTTAATCACGAAATGAACAGGGAATAAAACACGAGAAGGTGCTCTCAAGCTCGCCAGACTTGCAGTTACGATGTAAAGTTTGCGGTAATGAATGATTATGGCATGAATTACCTTCGATTATGATAACCAGTGCGATTGTACTTGGCGATGTGTACCACTCGATCGACAACACGCTGAGAACGTGAAGGGGGCTATTCCTCGGTCGTGGTGCACACGCACTTTGGACGATGGCTATGGACTGCCTCGTGTTCCTCGCATGGACATCGCGATGTACAAGCCCTTCATGGGTCAGGTCCCACCTTCACCTTGTCTTTTCGTAGCTGCTTGCCTTCGCTCCCTCTAACTTCCAGAAGATATTTCCGATGCCTTACATTAAGACACATTACCACCCATTCCTTTTCATCCTCATCACGATTTGTGCCATGGCTGAGCTGGGGCTCGCGGCCTACCTGATCAGTGCGGGAAACGAGAACCGCGACTGGCCCAGTGCTCGCTATCATTCGCTGTGCGTAGCTAGAATATGGTTGTCAATGTCGCTGACGGTCTAGTAAGATTGATTCTTTTCGAATTCAATGCTGTCTGGACGACAATGTTTGGGACCGCTTATTTGCTGTGGATAGTGGATGGCGCAGTTCACTTTCTTGCCAGCATAGCAAGTTCCATCATTTGGCTAGTGATCACCACAGTGCTCTGGGTAAGTGCGCACACAAGTTGGGGCATCACTAGTATTCATAAGGCTGCTCTGTGGTGTAGGGTGCTTCTGCAGGCTTGATGCATAACACGAGGTCGGGAGGCGATTGTAATTGGATATCAGCTTCCTCTGGGTTCGTGAGCACAAGCTCGCCGTGCTCTGAAGACCTAAGCAGCCTCAGCAGCTGCAGAGAAACCCTCGCTGTGGAGGCAGTAGGGTGGGTGGAGTTTGGACTATGTGCCTTGACGCTCCTCGCAACGTGTATGTGGTTGCGGGCGAGCAAGCGAAGCTATGTGAGTGAATCTCGCAGGCTGGTATGACTGGAGGCGTGAGGATTAACTATCGGTTGAACGATTACAACAGCATTCTAGCTTCTACGTTTAGGGAATGGAACTGGTCAATTTCCTGTAGTAGATTACAGTAGTATAGATCTGATCGAAGTGGCTGTGTTATATACTTCGCACGGTCAGCAACGTTCAAAGTTTTACTATGTTGTTACCACGACAGTTATCTGATAAGACTCACATGCACAGCTCACGACATGTCGACTCAACCACGTCCAATAATAACGCTGTATTCACCGACGATCTATTCACTACCAATGCATACTTTGCAGACAGAACAACCAATGACCAACCCTCCCCATCCATCCCTGAATTACCTCCGAGCCCAGTAGAACAAGTCATATCCCCCACTAGAGCAATATTTGTACGGACCCTCGCACTTTTATGTGCCTGCTCCTTGAGCATCGGAAGCCATTAGTATGTCGCTTTCGTTCACAAAAGCTTTAAACTTACATCTATCCCTAGTGCGTCGTACACACTTGCCCCTCTCAAGTCTCGACTCTCTCGAGAGCTCGGAACCTCCAACACAGAGTTCAGCCTCCTAATATCAGCACTTAGTCTAAATAGTACTTGGACTCCCCTTGTAGGCGGAGTGTTGATCAGCAAACTTGGGACGACGCTTGCTAGCATTCTCGCTACCGGGGTCGTTTTCCTGGGTAAGCCCCTGGCCACACAGTGCCCTACTCTTGTCTCACAATTAGCCAGGCCAATTACTTCTCCTCGTTGGAGAGATACAGGGAAACGTCCGTCTGATGACACTTGGTCTATGGATCTATGGTTTTGGTATAAGTCCACTCGCGGTCGTTCAAGAGTCCATCATCGTGCGCTTCTTTCACTCGCATGGTTTGGGCGTGTCAATGGCCATGGGTCTTGTCGCTGGAAAATTTGCGTCTTTTCTGTCAGCACGCACATCTTATCCGCTGTCCGTCACTTTTGGCCGTCACGCACCATTCTATGTGGCTGTAGCCTTGACCGGCTTCTCGTTCATTATGAATCTCGTCTATATGTTCACTTCTCGCTGGTTGGTCGCAGAATCTGGAACGGTTCTAGAAGCTTCTGAGGCTCAGCGGGAGGCCCGGCGACGCGCTGTCTACAGTATTCCCGAGGCAAAGGCCCTCGAAAAAGTAGCCAAGAAACGCCGCGTGGATTTGAAGCAAGTGCCACTACTCGGGGATGTCTTCTGGGCGTGAGTTCACCCTTTCCGTCGTGTAGTCTCTTTTTGACTCCTCAGAAGGTATATCGGGCTGAACGTGCTCTGTGGAATGATATGGTCTCCATTTACCCACCTAGCTGCGTAGGGACAACATTTTTCTTCCTCATATGTTGCTTATCTCCCTGTCAGGAACATGCTTGAGAAGCGATACCACTTAAGTGAGGCAGATGCCGGTATGCAAGCATCGTATCTTCTTGCCGGCAGCATAATCTTGTACCCCGCCGTGAGTTGCGTGGCTACAGCATCAGTACACCACTAATTTTTTTGAGCCAGAGTGGTTACCTGATAGATCGTATCAATAACCCAAGAGCCACTATACGGATATTTATGCTCTCTTCTCTTTTGACCATGCTCTGCTACGTATGGTTGGCAGCGCCACCAGAATGGACCAGAAGCCCTCTGCCTGGGATTATCTCGTTTGCTAGTGGTATAGGATTTTCTCCGTGTAAGTTCTGCATTTCTCCGCGCTGCGTTGCTAACCTCCAAGAAGTGCTGTTGGTAGTTATCGTACCCACAATTGTCCCACTGAAGTATGTTGCCACGACTCTGGGTGTGCACAAAGCTGTGAGTGCCACGAGGCATTCTTGTGAACATATGATTGATTTTCTGTATTTCAGCTGGAGAATAGCGGGTCTACCATATTTCAGACGCTTGCTGGAATCTGGCTCGACAGCGGCCACGGGTTAGAACTACCCGAGCGAGATGATGCGGTCGTTATTCAGCATCTTCTCTATGCATTTGTGTTCTTCAATGTTTTACAACTGATTAGTCTAGAAGGTTTGGCTCGTCTTGATAAACGTCGAAGGGGAAGAGATCGACGTCCCTACTGCCCAGAGGATTTATCTTCTACGTCCAGCGATGCCGACACCGATTCGCCCCCTGGTCTACCTGTTGAGCGGACGCCGCTCTTATCGCCCCCAGACCACGATGGCATTGCCTGGGATCCTGCACATGCTGTTTGCAGAGCGTCGGAAAAACGTCGAGGTTGCATCTACGCCCGGCTCTCGGCGTTGCTCATCTGCGCCACATGGGTTCTCTTTTTGAGCACTGCGTTGTTGCGTTTGCGTTCGAGGGAAGATGGAGACACGGCCTCATGGTGCATGTAACTTGGAAAATCCGCAGGTTTTCGGTGATGCTATGTCGAATTTTACAAAACCTCCTCAATGTACCTTTGTATGTACTGACTGTTACGCCTCGTCATTTCCGTTTGATACTTACGAGCCAATGACCCTTGTTATTCCCAACTTCCGTGCACTCAGAAGATGCGGCTGTAGAAGCAGCATCCTCAAAGAGACCATTAATGGACAGCGGGGACGTCAAGTCCAGGTCCGACTTAGGGAGCGGGCAAGATGGCACTTGCACGTCCACTCTTCTTCCCTTTCTTCGTTCAGCACGCAAAATTGGCAAGCTTGCACGCCATTGCTCAACCATCTGCCGGGTTTCGGTCGGGTTCCTTGGCTTGACATACAGCTCGGATTCTTGAATTTCACCATCGCCTTGCTCGGATATACCGAACGGGGCACGCACATCCGCGCGGGCAGAGGGAGAAACATCTGTAGTGAAGTCTCAGCCATAAGACGTGCTGATCGGAGAAATGTGTACCGTCGCTCTGTCCCGCCCAACTTGATAGGGATTCTTGAATAGTATCTGCACCGCAGGATTCGGAAGGTGGCGCTTCGAACTGACCCATCACATATTCAACTGGTTCCGGGAGCTGCATCAAAGAACGGATTGATTAGGAACTGTCGTACCAGCTATGGATCTTACTTACGCTTGGAGGAGAATAGCCGTCGTCCACATCAAGTGCAGAGGCCAACCAATATAAGATGGCATGCATGACAGTGGGCTGCCTTGTCCGCGCATCGAATGGCGGGGAAATATAGACATTTGTCCATCCTGGCGATTATCTTGGTAAATTGAAGGGAGAATAAAATTATGTCATTACCATCGGAAAAGACTCCAAACGCCCACTGTTGATAAGACGTTACGATAAAATGAAAGCACTGTTTGCGGACACACAAGTCCCACAGCTAAGACGCATGAGCTTCGTCATTATTGAGATACCAAAGTTAATTACAAACCTTACACCAAAGACGCTCTTTCCCTCGGAAGCGGGTGTTACCGGCAGGAAGCTAGGAAGATGAGTCTTTTGCATAGCATTAGCGACTTGCACTTACGGATTGTAGCTCGGTAAATTGCCACATATCTTCGCTAGAGAGTACCCATGGGGGTTGACAAGCAACAAGCACAGAGTTCGAAGCAATCTCTGCAGTTTGCGGGCAATCTTTGCGGGTAAAGTAAAATTCCTTGAAGATATGATCGTCGTAGTGCGGCTGTGTTTCTGACACGAAACTCCAGTCCTTGCTTTGAGGGTAAAGAATATGCAGGATGCGTTGTACGGTCCTCAGGGGGAAATGATCAATCCAAGTCCACAGTCTACGACGATGTCAGTAAAAACACCCTTCAAGCACGTCAACGAAGGCAACCTTGGCGTACCGATTAAACTCTGTCACTGGCGGGAGTAGGGTAGCGCTTATTCTGAATTTCGGAGCCGAGGGTACAGTCAAGACTTCGCCGCTCTGCTCATCCTGGTCTCTTAAACTTAGTCCCAGAGACCTGTCCGGTACATTTGTCGTGATCCCTAACGCGGGTCAATGGCGTCAGCGTTACATCCAAGCACATCATACTAAGGCTGACAATTGGTAACCAGGGAGTCAAAGGTGTTGCCCAAGCATTCGATTGAAGTAAGGTGCCTTTCCTTCCTAAACCGAGTAGAGAGTGTATTGCGATGACTTTTGTGCCCGGCAGGCGGACAGACTAGGTAGGCATCATCTTCCCTGAATTTCAACTCAGGGAGTACCGCATCTTTCATGTAGCCGCGAAGGTCGTCAACTCCCCACCAACCCATCTTGTTTAGACGATATCTCGAGGGGGTAGTAAAAGAGCGAAGAAAGTGTGTATTGATTGACGGCCTACATGATCCTATGGACCCTTAAGTAGTCCCAGCAGCCAAGACCTTGACAACAGAAGAATACAACGCTCCGCAACGTCCTTATTGTTGAGGAGAATCCTTAGAGGTAAAGTTGTTGTTGTGACGAATTAGGCAATCGGCAACTCCCGCTACAGTCCGGTAGTCTCTGTCCAGCTACACCTAGTCATCACGCCGCCATCGTGTCAAAACCCCCTCAAGAGGTGCGTTCTAGTGTATCTGCTCGTTGAGTGCGTGCTCCATGCCCATCGTTCTCCTGAGACGAACACTAGATCTCAGGAAATTAGGGTGGATGCTGCTGCATTCTCTTGGATGTTGGAACTGCCATTCTGATCATTTCTGTTATCCAGCTTCAAGATGGGCGCATACAAGTATATCAGCGAGTTGTACAAGAAAAAGCAGTCTGATGTGTTGCGTTTCCTCCTCCGTGTTCGGTGGGTCCGGCAGAAATGCACTCGTTCAGTTACGCTAAATTGCGAATTGCTCCAGTTGCTGGGAGTACCGCCAACTGAACGTCATCCACCGAGCATCCCGCCCCTCCCGTCCAGACAAAGCGCGCCGTTTGGGCTATAAGGCCAAACAAGGCTATGTTATTTACCGTATCCGTGTCAGACGGGGTAACCGCAAAAAGCCCGTACCGAAGGGTAAATTCCTCCATTACCCTGTGTCCGCGGGTACTCATGGTCACCATCAGGTGCCACGTATGGCAAGCCCGTTCGTCAGGGTGTTAATCACCTCAAGCCCCAACGAGGTTTGAGGAGCGTTGCAGAAGAACGTGTCGGTCGCCGTTGCGGCAACTTGCGTGTTCTGAATTCATACTGGATCAACCAAGATGGTGTCTACAAATACTACGAGATTATTCTCGTGGATCCCAGTCACAAGGCGGTAAGTGATATCTAGTCCGTGTACGGACCATGTTAAGCACTAGGACTAGATTCGCCGGGACCCGCGCATCAACTGGATCACGAAACCAGTGCACAAGCGCCGTGAGGCTCGTGGACTCACCAGCATCGGCAAGCAGGTCCGTTCCTGGCATTTATTAGAGTATCATCCACTTACATTTAATCACGCAGAACCGCGGGCTGGGCAAGGGTGGCCGTCACAACCATACGCCTGCTCGCTCAACCTGGAAGAAGCACAATACCCTCAGTCTTCGCCGCTACCGTTAATTTGTTACACCATCTCTTGTCTGTTACATTGCATTCTACGTCCATGTTTGGTATGGTTGTATGCTCCTGACGAAAACCATATGTGGCACTCGAAATGTACGAGAGTGAGAAAATTGCCATGACTCTATTTAGATCATTTAGTGGAGCTTATTGCCTCATGTGGTTCACGTGTGCATCAATTACTTTCGGCACGCAGTCGAACCGGATCTCCTTCGTAGAACAAGCGGAGACCAATATACCTTCTCTCGACCCATCACGACATGAGATATCCCAGAGCAAATGGATGTTCATTCTGTTTGCTACTACACGCACTCTTAATGATATCACCAGCGCAAGCTGGTGTTATGGATCTACTCTTCCCTCATTCACCCGCGGCGCAACGGAGCCCTTCAAAGCGAGCCTCCGAAAGCGAGAACACGACGCTGTGGGTGATCAAAGACACGTATGAAGGTCAAACATTCTTCGAGTAAGTCAACATATGTTACTTCTTGAGAGATTTTGTGCTAATGAAGCTGTCTCGTTAAGCACCTTTGACTTTTACACCGGCCCAGATCCTACTAAGTTCGAAGACAGCCTTCTATGCAAATCATTTGGCACTGACGCGACATTTGCAGCGGGCTAGTGACGTGAGTCTCTGTGTCCATGAATCGATGAGTCAAACAAAGCTTCTCTTAGCTTCGCCAACAAATCTACTGCATTTGCCGATGGCCTAGCGTATGTAACATCTGACAACAAGGTCATCATGAAGGGTGATAATACGACTTTGCTTGCGGAGAATGTCAATCGCAGCAGGTAATTATCTGCAACCGGCTCAAGAAATGTGCTCATTGGATCACCCTAGTGTACGCATATCTAGTCAAGCTGCTTACAACACTGGTCTTTTCGTGTTGGACCTCGATATGGCACCCTGGGGTTGTGGTGTGTGGTTCTTCTCACCTCTGCTTGCACTCTCTGATCTGTCTTGTAGGTGTATGGCCTGCCTTTTGGTATTAAATGAAGCATTCTTGTTAAACCAACTTCCTGACACTGTACTCCTACCAGGACCTTAGGAGATGGTACATGGCCCTGGGTACGTACCTTGATCATTTCTGGAGTCGGGCTTTGACTCTGTTGAAGAACGGTGAAATAGACATCATCGAGGGCGTACACGACAACGAGCACAACCAAGTCACATGGCATACTGCTCCCGGTATGTGTGACCAGACTTATTGTCGCTTTTCTAACCTTCTGGAAGGATGCAATCTGACTGCTGCGACTAATTTTACGGGCACAGTCGTGGTAAGTTATCACTTTGGTACTGACTGGCATTGTGTACTGATACACTCAGCAAACTAATGGCGTAGATAACTTACAGTGCGATGCACTGATCAACAATAATGCTGGTTGCGGGATCACGGAATGGAGCAGGGCATCGTATGGTCCATACTTTGATTCGCAAGGTGGTGGTGTGTTCGCGATGAAATGGGACACTAGTGGGATTGCAGTTTGTCAGTTCATGATAATTTGTGTGTTTCTCGTTGCCCTTACCTTGGCCCAGGGTCGTTCTATCGCGCTGCTATTCCCCAAGATATTACGCAGGGTTTACCGGATCCGTCCACCTGGGGGGAACCTGTCGCAGCGCTCCCACAAACACACTGTAACATTTCCCAATATTTCGCAAACCACTCAATCGTTTTCGGTATGTTCTCTGGAGTACTCATTCTTCAAAAAATTCACTTCGATCCTAGACATCACGTTTTGCGGTGGGATGCTTCATTCAAGGTTTACCGCAGCTGACTCGTTTGAGTAAGGTGACTGGGCTGGTAATTCCTATGCCACCTCTGGTTGTCCCGGAACTTGTACCTCGAGATTGATGGACCCCACGAACTTCGTGGTAAGTCCTGGTACACCCACTTGAATTTTCCTGACGAACCGAATTACAGAATGCATCGTGGATCATCAACTCGCTCAAAGTTTACAAGTCGGCAACCTTGTCCGGAGGTTCCTCTAATTCAGCAGCAGGCTGCTCCGTTAATCTACTCCCGATGTTGCACGTCGCGGCGAGCTTAGCGACCGTACAAGCCTTGCTATCTTTGCTATAGATCACTACGAACGATTACGACGAGGACATTGACAGTATTTCATGACCAAACATTGGATAGAATCTAGCTAGCCCGTTATACCCATTCTCATTTATCCCTAGATAAAGCGTGGCACCCTATGCCTTCACTACAGCTTCAACATTCGTAGGTTGTCTGTGCCCTGGGTACCAACTTCGGCAAAACCAGATCTCATGGGAGTAATACTGGCGTGGCCTAATGCAAAGGCCCAACCATCCGTTCCTACTGGAACGGTGGACAAATCCGGATCGACAAGGTGCTGGATGTCAGGGGCCCACTTGAACGCAAGGTGACCTACTGGAGGTGCATTGCTCGAGGAGCTATCATCACTGGGAGAATTAGGGTTGTCAGGGGGCGGTTTGTCCCGAGATCCGAGACCCGCTGGGATATGTTTGAAAAGGCGGCCGTATGAGTTGCGCCATACGTTTGCCCAGTATACTTGTAAACCTTCAGGGTCTGCAAGCTTATGGACCATAGGAAGGTTCACGTTGTACAGGTCAACCTCCCCGCCGTGTACCCCGTCCGGATTCTTGCCCCAATTTTTCCATAGATATTCCACGATACGAACGGAAAGGGTATGCGCCGGCTCATAGAGATGAGGGGGTGTGGGACGGTGCACGATGCCATATGACAGCGCAATAGCACGCGTGCGAGAAACTGCAGCAGACATTGCCGCGCCGATAGTACCCGATGAGAGGGTAAACGCGGCTGCAAAGCATCATGAGACCTTCTGAGGTTGATAAGATTGTGATTGCCGACCTGAAGTGTTCCTACCAAAGTTTGGTCCTGAAACCTGGACGGAATCAGCAATCTAAATTCACAGGTATCATGGCCATGCACATACGACGAGATCGATTTCTCCAGGATATAGATTATGGAGTGCAACGTTTGTACAGGTGGCCGGGGTCTTAAAATTGTTGCGCGATGTGAGTTTGACGGTTACATGATATTCTGAATGGTGTCCGTACCCCATCCAGCAGAATCCACTCTGCGATTTCTTGTTCCTTCAATGGTCTGGGGGTATCTGATGTTTCGCCTTCTTTGCCATCTATAGACATGAGCTGCAAAACTGGAGGCACGGGGGATGAATCCACCTGGTGCTCTCGGGTAAAAATATCTGCCTCGGGTAATTTCGGTGATATGGTATGACTTTCCTATGCGATCGGCGTTGACACCGTCGTGCTGGCAAACGAACGTATCTCACTGACCAATCCAAGACTTCTGGGAACTTGGTATGACAACTCTTACGTTCCATTCTGATGCGTTCGCAGAGGGATATAGTTGTGACATAAGAGGTTATCGTGTGTGCTATCCTGGGGATACTCACTGAGAATGTTGGTGAGGTGCTGATGAAAACCAAAGATGTTAGGTGACTCTGGGCCCGGTGGGCCATCGTCGTTCTGATAGCAGGGGGTGAGTGGTTCGATGAGGTAGATAAGGGAGGCACACTAACGACGAGTAGTACTGTCGGGCAACCGAGCGACATGAAAGCGATACTAAACTAGAAGGTTGGACCTTGGAATGGAAGATGGGATGTCGGACCTGCCTGTTCGAGTTGATCAGTGTTGTTCCTATAATTAAAAAAAGTCTGTTGTACACCTCGCCTCCACTACTAGTAGGCAAAGTAGTGTCGTTTGTTTATTGTCCATGATCACCACCTAAAATACGCCATGTCTACTACCCCACCGTCCACGAGCCCGACGCCCCACTCCTTACCCGCCATCCCGACCCTCTCCCCCATACAGATGCCCGCCGCGACCGACTACATCGGCCAGCACTCACACCGTCCTTCATCATCTGTCGCCTCCTCCATACCCTCTTCCCCAATCGCAACCCGCCCAGCCCCACTTTCTCTCTCTTCTTCCACCCCTCATCTCTCCCAGCCAAATCTCCGCAAATCTCTCTCCGTCGATTCCTTCATCGGCTACGAACGAGACTCCTCGTCAACCTCATCTGGTTCTCGCCCTCCTCGAGCCATCACTCACACACCAGGCGATTCATCCGGAACTCGCAGGACAGAGTTATCCGTCGACTCTGCACGTCGTCATGCCGCGGACGCCATCCCTTTGTACATTCGGACCCGTGGCATAAGCATGGGTAGCAGGAGCGACAGTCACAATTCCGCTGTTGAACAAAACTTCGAATCCGAGCCCTGGCAGCCCCCGAAAAAGGTGGGCGATAAGAGTAGGAGAGGTTCAGTGAAAGGAAAGGACCCGGCGAGACCATCTCGTCGTCCCGGCGATCTTAAACTTCCTGCTCGCAACCAACTGCCAGCCGTTCCAGTGAACACCTCGCTCAGCCAATTTCCCCAGCCAGTCCCACGCGACGATGCCCGCAGGTTGCATTCCACAACATCTCTCCAGTCCTTTCCGCGACATTCTTCCTTAACAGACGTCATATCTGGTCGAGTCAGGAGTGGTAGCCTTGGATTGCAGGCTTCTGCAGGTAGAGGCTCTCTCCCCGACACAATCCCACCGATGGTGAGGAGCCAGCTATATCAATGGATCGCCATCGAACTGAGAAAACTCACAGTTATTTCCCAAGGAGATTTCCATCGCCGTCGTTGGTGCGCCTGGTTGCGGAAAGTCTACATTCGTTTCAGAGGATGCAAGAGCTTATGGTGTTGGGGACCTCAGTGCACTCTTTGCCATGTCGGGAAGTTCAATCTCTACGCCCTTCCGTTGTAAGTGTTGATTGTGTTCACTTGTCTGCTCGATCCTTACGCTTCCCAGACACTAGGCGACTTGACTGGGTGAAACAACGGGAGCCCCCAAGTGTCTCCATTGTGATCCACGAACTAGACGTGACAAGGCTGACCTCCCCTCCTCGAGTAGACGGTATCTTTGTATGTTATGACAGCGGGGATGTATCCTCATTCGTGCCTGTCCCTGACTTTCTCCGTGGGTTCAACGTCATGCTTTGGCTCTGCCCTCTAATCGCTTACCAATCATCTATTCCTCAAGGGCTAATACGACCGATGAAATACCCCGTGATTGCAGTCGCTCTGAAGTCAGACCTCCCAGTAGCTGTTGATCCTCAAACATCCTTGAGTTTGTTCCAACGCCATGACGTTGGCCTAGTACAAGTGAATCGTGTGGAAGATGTAGGGAAGATGCGAAAAGCGTTTAAATTTCTGTTGATATCAATCCTTAGAGTACCCAGTAAGTGTATGGGTCGTACACTGGGTGACCCTACTTTGACGTTCTATTGTGCAACAGATGCCGATCTTCGAAATCCTGCATCGCCGGAAACGTTGGTCTCTCCATCACCAGCACCATTCGAGAATCGATCGTCAATGTCAACGACACCTACCGTGTCTTCCACTGTACCTTCGGTCCGCACAATGTCGCAGGCAAGCTCCTTTCGACTCTCGTCGACCTCTACTCTACCGTCATCTCCTCCTCCACTCGCGTCATCCCCCACGCGGGCCCGTTCAACGTCAGATTTATTTTCGGAACACGAAAGGGCGAGGTCTCGAAATTCAAATGAACGCCAATTAGCAAATGCACGGAGCGTGACCAGCCTTGTAGCAAGCAATAGCCTGTCTTCTGTGGCATCCTCCCAACCGGCGAGGAGTGATGTCCCGAATGGACATGAGGAGGAGGATCGCCACCCAAAGAAAGAGAAAGAGCCGTGTGTATTTTTCTCCCCCGCTGCTTTATTCTTGACTTAGGCCGCTCTTGAAAAGTCGCTCCGTCCAATATGCCACTTTGGATGAGCTCCTTGACAAGCTTCTCTTTCTTGCAGTCAGCGGGGACGGTCAGTCGTCGAAGCAGGTACTTCTGTGTCGCTTCTGACACTTCTCTATAGATCCGACTTTCGTTGCGCATTTCCTGCTCACTTATCGGAGATTCGCTAGCCCTCGAAGCATCTTGTTGGCTATGCAGAAGCGCATGCGACAACTCGATAATTCCGTTGGAGATCCTATGTTTGCTAGTTATGCACAAATGAGGTGGGTCGCGGCGAGACACGAACCCTTCGCAAGCGTCTGAACACTGCCTTTCAGGATTTGTCATCTACTTGAGAATTGGATTCATACATATCCGCAAGATTTCGCTGCCCCAGGTGCCGCGGGTGCTTTAAGTGCTCTTGTGAAATCCATCATTGGGAAGACATATCTTTTGCATTATGGATCCGACTTCATCCCATTTCTGGAACACCTTCCAACCATCGTTGATTCCGATTCGGCTTGGGCACACAAGGCTGACCACATGCTCGATGATGCGGATGAAACCTATAGTATATCGGATGGCGAAGATGAAACGCTTGCCGTAACCACGGATTCTGCGTCATCCAATCCGTCCTTTGCGGCGCTTTCTCATGAAAATTCGACTGGCTCGATCTCGAGAGAGCGCAAACAAAGCTTACCATTGAGTGCGAAGGCATTGATCATGCCGACCACTCCGTCGCACCTGCCAGACTCCGCCGAGATATCACCGAAGCAGCTCTTGAAAGAACTATACCGCCAGTCATTGGAGTTACAGAACTACGATTGTTCTGAGATTGCTGAAGAGATTACTCGGGTCGAAGCCAAACTATTCATGGACATAGAGGTATGTCAATTTACAAGTTATGCCGAGAGTTTAATATGGAAGCCTTGTAGCCGAGACATTGGCTTCGGTATACGCTCATCCCTGGTCGCAAAGACCCGGAATCTGACACTATCTCACGGTTTAATGCTATTTCGAACCATCTTGCGGATTGGTAAGTGTCAGCTGTATCATTTGTTTATACCTGACGATTCCCGCAGGGTTGTATCTCTGATCTTGTGTCATGACAAACCCAAAAATCGAGCGAGACAGATCGAGAAGTTCGTTGATATCGCCCACAAACTTCGTGCTTTGAACAATTATTCTGCGCTCCGTGCCTTCGTCGCCGGAATAAACAATTCGACGTTTCAAGGAGATGATACAATGGAGATGTTTAAAACCAAGACGCCAGACCATTACAAGAATCTTTTGTCTTGGGATGTCCTACTACAACACAGGGGGGCTCACCAAGCATATCGGATGGCGCTGAAAAACACTAAAGGGGCATGTATTCCTGCTTTGTGCGTAACTACATGTCGATGGCTTCAGACGTCGCTAACGGATATTTCACAGGGAGGTACACATGTCGGATTTGATCCGTGCTCACGAGGGAAATCCAGATGTCAGCGCCACGGAGGCCAAAAAAATTCACTGGGGAAAGCTCAATATGTTTGGACGATTCATCCAAAGCACAACCCACTGCCAATTACAGTGTCAAATGACATCTGACTACAACTTTCCTGAACGGCCGAAGATTAGGAATCTGGTGTTCAATGAGTATGTGATGCCGGAGGAGGTAAGCATTCGTGGCGTCGCTGAAGCTCCTTAACTGAGAAACTTTACAGATGCAGGTTTCCAGAATGGCGCCGGTTCCCGATTTGGATATCATTGATGAGCCATTCAGGCCAAACCTACCTCGGTCATTTTCGCGTGAAGACGGACACTTCACACAGGGAAGAGACACCGCACTCATTCGCAGACTATTCCAGTGGTGATGAGCCACGCCCTACTTGTATTCGGAAATTTGCTGTTGTATCGCCAGTGTTCTTTTGTCTTGATTCTTTATTATGTTGTCTAACGTCTAACATCGGCGGATACCCTGTTGCATACGTACTACCACCACTGACTGGGTTGTTTTACCTGACGCACTGTATGATACTATATACATAGCCTCGAAATGGCGGCAACAAACATACTGGCACGTACGTCCGGCTCCGAATTGACCTGTCGACCTTGTCTAGGAGACGATCATTGTTCAATGGCCACCCCCTCGTTGTTCTTGTAAGCGGTTGGCACCGGGGTCTAGACTCGCGTCGCTGCCACATCCATATCCGGGAACAATGCCAGTGAACAAAACAAACTCCCAATTCAGCACCTCGTCGCCATTCGGTACTACGCTATAAAACCTGCGACTTGTGCTATGCATGGTATCTCATTCACCCATTCTCTTTTTTCTCTCCGTTGCGGTACTGGTTTACTCGCATTCAATCCTCGAGCAGGTCTCTCTCGTTCATTACTCGCAGCCATAACTTGATCTCATCACTGCCATGATCGCCGACATCTCAAAAGCTACCACTTTGTACCTCACGCCCATTTTGATGCTCACGTCCTTGTTTCTCATATTCTTCGCGTACTTCGCACCGGTAATCATGCTACACAGCCAAGTGTCACTCTTGACAGTAATTCCGTCTACGGTGCTCACGCAACCCGGGTCAAATCAAGCCGTGGATGGTCCCACTATGTTTCTAGGGCTGCTAGGCAAGTGTGCAATGCTCGGATAGTGATCAGGAACTCATGTGTCCACAGGATCATGTAGTAGGCCGGACAATGCAACAGGTCTAACTTGTACACCATCTTCAGTCTCGCCTGTTTACAGTATGTACCTTTCGTTGCCTATGTTGTGGTTATGAATGACTTTGCGGTAGATACCTCAGTGTTTGCTCCAAACACACCCAGTTCTGTTCTGGCAGCACCTCCTACCGTGGCACCGGTGTTTGTCGCGATATCCCTCGCGTTCTCAGTCATTTTCATAATCACATTCACGGGAATCTCGTTCCGACACCTCATGGGCAAGGCGGGTAATGTTTGGGAAAATCCAATGGCACAGCGAGCTTCCGCTTGGATGGGTATTTCCTCTTTCATTGTTGGTATGTCGTGCGGCGTTTGATACTAACGCTTTATGCTGAAGTTTCTACTTGATAGGCTTAGCATCTTTCCTCATTGTCCGCATGTACTTCGGGAAGGCAGCGGATGATTTTAATCAGAGCATCCGGGGCCAGGGAACAAACGGTCCACAGCTCGTCGCAAATACGAGCAATGGCTTTATCAGTAGGTTATCGCTTGTGTTCGCAGATCCTGTTGCTCAACATTGAGTTAGTGGTCTGGGTTGGTTATGCATTCTTTGCTGTGCCAGTAATGGTTTCATTGGCAAAGCTTCATGTCCTTGCGACGAAATGAAGAGTTTCTGCACGTATAAAGAAGTCAGAGTATGACTTACTACCTTAGATATCCACGCATTTTTTGTACTGTATTATCTCTGCATCCGGCCGGGACAAATTCAATCGCCGTTTCAAAACTCGGCCTTTATGAACTTGCGAAATCTACTACATTTTTCTCAGTGCAACTTTATTGATGTGAGTTCCACCTTTTTTTTTTTCATTTCTACACGCACGTTTATGATGAGCGTTGTGCAACAACCACTACTGGCACCTCTTAGTCGACCTGGTGCAGTCACTGCCGTACAATTCAGTCGGCGTCTACTGCATCACTGACATCAACGACTCTCTGATTTTTTTTGTTGCATACCTTATCTTTTCATAATCTAATACCTCTTATTTTCAGAATCTGACTACCCCGTTTCAACCGGCACCCCGCCGACATCTTTTTCTCCACATACCTATGTCTATGTTTGGGTCTCGTGATGCACTCGTGTGCTTTGTGGTTGGCCACGCGATCCGACTGTCGTTCTCCCGCTATCAGTCTTATCTTGACGTGTATATATCCAGACGGAGCATTCCCAGCCCAACCTCTATATATTCCATGATTTATCTTGCGCCTGCCGTTCCTATCATTGCCCAGATCACCTCATAATGCCGTCTTGGTCCGATCTTGCAGCTGACAAGAGACGCCGCCAACAGGAAGCAATTCCTCGCGAATGGTTGATCACTCCTCCATCCGAAACAACCCTCAATGTGACTGGCTTTCCTGACACCTGCAAATTATTGACACCAAAGGAACTTACGATCATAAACGAGGACATCGCTGTCCTGCTGGGAAATCTTGCGGCTGGTGAATGGTCGGCTGTTGAAGTGACCACGGCGTTCTACAAACGAGCCGTCGTTGCCCATCAACTAGTGAATTTTTTTGTGGTTATGGTTTGTTACTGTGATTGACAAGTATCAGGTGAATTGCTTGACTGAAATATTCGTGGAACGTGCACTTGCTCGTGCCGCCCAGCTGGATGATGTGCTGAAGAAAACTGGCAAGGTCGTCGGCCCGCTTCATGGACTTCCTATATCTTTGAAGGACCAGCTTTGCATCAAGGGCTTGGAGACGACTGTGGGCTATGTATCCTGGGTTGGTAAATATGCAGAAAAGAATGCTATTCTCGTCGATATTCTGGAAGAATGTGGAGCTATACCATTCGTAAGGTCCAATGTGCCGCAAACATTGATGGTAAGCTCGCTCCCGGCACTTGATATACGTATCTGATTGCTCACCATTGACTCAGTGGCCGGAAACTTTCAACAACGTTTTTGGCAGAACAACCAATCCTTACAACCGTTCAATGACTTGTGGCGGTTCTTCTGGAGGAGAGGGTGCGCTGATTGCGTTGAAAGGAAGTCCCTTAGGCGTCGGTTCTGACATTGGAGGGTACGTACCCTCGAAATCAGCGGATGATTGACTAATTTATTCCCAGCTCCGTACGGATACCTGCTGCGTTGTGTGGCTTGTACGGCTTACGACCCTCTTATGGCCGAGTGCCTTATGGTGGTGCTTTAAATTCCCTCGAGGGACAGGATTCTGTGTTGTCTGTTCTGGGCCCTATGACTAGTAGCATCTCGGGACTGAAGATCTTCATGGAAGCGGTCATAAAGGCAAAGCCCTGGCTCAGAGACCCATTAGCCGTGCGTAAGAAATGGGATGAAGACGAGTACAATTTGAAGGACCACGATGGTGGCCGAAAGCTTTGTTTCGCAATCATGTGGGATGATGGTGTTTGTATCCCGCATCCTCCGATCACAAGAGCCCTTGAACTAGTCCAAGCAGCGCTTACAACGGCTGGTCACAATGGTGCGTCCATATTCATGCCGTTTCATCCGCTTTTTATAATGCAGCTTCGCAGTCGTCACGTGGTACCCGATGGAACATGGGAAACTGGGTGATGTGACGGTATGTTTCGATGATTGTCCGCTATCAGAAAAGTGAGAAATGACATTGTTTGTCTTGAAGAGGGATATATGGAATTCCGGGTCTACGGAAGACTTCATGATCACCACATCAGAGAGCGGAGAGCCAATTATCTCCACCATGATTCCGGACGGTAACGAAGCTACCGCCGCACCCTTTCGCCCCAAGAAGGGTGGTATCACTGCATACCAGCTCTGGCAAGTTCAGAAGGCAAGAAGAGATCTCCGTGCCACTTATCTGGAACACTGGAACAACACAGCGTCGAGGACGGGAACGGGACGGCCGGTAGATGCTATTATCTGCCCCGCGGCACCTTATGCGGCGCCCCCTCATGGGCAAAACAGGTCGGTGGTGCCCATTTTTCAGTCCACGTTCTCACCAAAGACCTTGGTCAGGTACACTAATTATACCACGGTGTGGAACGCACTCGATTATGTTGCTTCGATCTTCCCTGTGACTACCGTTGATCCTGTCATTGATGTCAAACAGCCTCGCGAGAGCTTCACAGACGCTTTCGATCAATCAATTCACGAGATGTGTATGTCTGATGCTGTGATCCATATGGTCGCTGAAATGTTCTTCAGACGAACCCGAAGTATTCCAAGACCTCCCCGTCTGTTTACAGCTTGTGGGGCGTACATTGGAGGAGGAAGCTGTCATCGCCATGACCGAGATTGTCGATGCTGCACTGAAGGCTAGTGGGTGATTGCTAGTGTCCCAAGTGCAATGTACGTGTAAATCAAGAATGTCACTGTACGACTACAATCAAAGCTTGGCCAAGTGTGAAGCAGTCGTGCGCTAAGCTTCATTCACAAAAATACCTGTTCCATCCACGCTACCTATGCACATGTTTGCGCGGGCCTGCATTCGATCCCGGCCAGACCTGCAACAACTTGGCACACCGCTGATTACATCGTCAGTAGCCATACCATACCATATGTATCCAGAGCGGAAATTATACTTCCTCGGGGTATTCCGAATTCTGTCAGCTGCGATTTCGAGATGCATACGTATCGAGTCCATCATATGATCCCGAATATTTGAGTAAGTTGCGCCCGAAATTGCTGTTATCTTCTTGACATGTGTATGCCCAGACCGGAGTGTTCCCAGCCCAACCTTTATATATTCCAGTAATCTGCCATGCATTTCACGCTGCCATCCTTGCCCACATCATCTTCAAGTCGTGATGCCATCCTGGTCTGATCTTGCAGCAGACAAGAAACGCCGCCAACAGGAGGCGATTCCTCGAGAATGGCTGATCACTCCTCCACCCGAAATCACCCTCAACGTGACTGGCGTTCCTGAGACGTGCGGCCTACTGACCTCAAAGGAGCTTGCGATCACAAGCGAAGACGTCACCGTTTTGCTGAAGAAGCTCGCGGGCGGTGAATGGTCTGCTGTCGAAGTCACGACCGCATTTTATAAACGGGCTATCATTGCACAACAATTGGTGACGTTCCTCTGGCTGCGGTCTGTTGCCATGATTGACAATTACTAGGTGAATTGCTTGACCGAAATATTCGTGGAACGTGCGCTTGCTCGCGCCGCTGAACTAGATGATGCATTGAAGAAGACCGGCAAGGTCGTCGGTCCACTTCATGGACTTCCCATATCTTTGAAGGACCAACTTTGCATCAAGGGCTTGGAGACGACGATTGGCTATGTATCATGGGTTGGTAAATATGCAGAGAAGAACGCTGTGCTGGTCGATATTTTGGAAGAATGTGGAGCTATTCCATTTGTGAGGACAAATGTACCACAAACATTGATGGTGAGCCAGTCATCGGGATTTGACATACTCATCTAAATCATGACTTAGTGGGGAGACACTTTCAATTACATCTTTGGAAGGACGACTAATCCCTATAATCGTTCGCTGACTTGCGGTGGTTCATCTGGAGGAGAGGGCGCGCTGCTTGCGATGAAAGGGAGTCCATTGGGCGTCGGCTCTGACATTGGAGGGTGCGTGCCTCTTGAAATTAATGATATGCAGACTGATGTCTTCCTAGCTCTATACGGGCACCTTCTGCGTTGTGTGGTCTGTATGGGTTACGGCCATCTTATGGTCGAGTGCCTTATGGTGGTGCTGTAAATTCACTTGAGGGACAGGATTCCGTTTTATCTGTTCTGGGTCCAATGACCAGCAGCATCTCAGGACTGAAGATATTCATGGAAGCGGTGATAAAGGCGAAGCCCTGGCTTAGAGACCCATTAGCTGTGCGCAAGAAGTGGGATGAGGACGAATACCAGCTCAAGGATCGGAACAATGGTCAAAAGCTTTGTTTCGCGATCATGTGGGATGATGATGTTTGCGTCCCACATCCTCCCATCACAAGAGCGTTGAAACTGGTCGAAGCGGCGCTCACAACGGCTGGTCACAATGGTATGTTGACATTTCCATCCTCTTCTTTTCTGACGCAGTATGCAGTCGTCACATGGCACCCCATGGAACATAAGAAGTTATGTGAATTGACGGTATGGGTTTTTTGGGTTTGCAATCGTCCAAAATTGAACGAGACACCACCTGAAGAGGGACATATGGAATGCTGGGTCTATGGAAGATTACATGGTTACCACGTCAGAAACCGGAGAGCCGGTTATCTCCACCATGGTTCCGGACGGTAATGGAACCACCGTCGCACTCTTCCGGCCCAGGCAAGGCGGTAGCACTGCCTATCAGCTCTGGCAGGTTCAAAGGGCGAGAAGGGACCTTCGCATCAAGTATTTAGAACACTGGAACAATACCGCGTCTACATCGGGAACCGAGCGGCCAGTAGATGCCATTATCTGCCCTGCGATGCCTCATGCGGCGGCCACTCATGGACAGAACTGGTGGGTGGTGCCCGTTGATCAACTTATTCTTTCACCAACTACGGTTGCGGTTAGGCACCCTGATTATACCACGGTGTGGAACGCACTCGACTATCCTGCCGCGATTTTCCCCGTGACCACCGTTGATCCCGCCATCGATGTCAAACACCCCCGCGAGATCTTCAAGAGTGCTATCGATAGGGAATATCACGAGATGTGTATGTTCATGTTTTTACGGTCCGCGTCGTCTGTTGATATATCTCTTTAGACAAACCCGAAATGTTCCAAGGATCTCCCATCTGTTTACAGCTTGTGGGGCGTACATTGGAAGAGGAAGCTGTCATCGCCATGACCGAGATCGTCGACGCTGCACTCAAGGGTGCCAGTGGGTGAAATGGTAAAAACAAAGGTAGTATATAATATGTGCACCCACCAATGTAACCATTTGCGTACCATCAAAGCTTGGTCAGTTACTTGCCAATGTAACCAGCATTCCATTCTGATTTTCTGTTATCGGGGTTTATTGGCACATACGTATCGTGTCTACCTGGTCAGAGAGGACCCACTCCCTGACGGTGTTTATCTTGCACTCCATGCATTATGTTGTGAAGTGGCTTATATGTCGGGGCTTTTGGAGTACGTCAACCCGGACAACACGCATTGGTGCACGATACGGCTAGCTCAGCAAGTGATTTAGCATTAACCAGGTGTGACGACGTCTGCGAATCACGCTGAGCTTCGGGACAACACAGTTGGGCCGAATCTTTCTCGTCTATTTTTCTTCTCGTATTTCCGTGCCCTGATTATGTATCTTCGTTCTGCTTTATACTTCCCCAACTCTGAAAGGGGTTTTGTCAGCCAATTCGCGCAGTTTTCCTGCCAGTGAGGGCGTAGAATCGTGGGCGTACATTGTCAACGGGTAATGTGTAACCCATATGGGTGCAATCAAAGTTTGGCTGAGTGAAGCGGCTGCACTTCATTCACAAAGATACCTGCTGCCCCCATCCCGCTACCTACACACATGCTTGTGCATAGTATTTTCTCCCTTCTCCTACGGAGTTCGGCGAGACCGGTTACTACTTGGCGCACACCAGCTGGAAATATATTCAGCGACTTGGTTGGATAGTTCGCGAAAAAGTACTCACTCATTCCAAGGGGATGCGTCATGGCGATCGCCCCACCGCTGCGAGGGTTGCAATTGCCTAAGTACGTTGTGACAAACGAATACGAAACTCGTACTTTGGATTGATCTTGCTCATTGGAATTCCAAGGTCTTCCACGCAGTATGCAAACTGTGATGCGAACGCTTCATTTATCTGCACAAAACGAGCAGTTAATTCCACAGAAAACCGAGAGGTAAAGGTGTCTGAACCTCGTAGATATCAACGTCTTCTTTGTGCAGACCGAACTGGGATAAGACCTTGGGGATAGCTGCCACTGGGCCAATTCCCATGTACTTTGGCTCGACACCTTGTGCAAGTGCTCAAGTTCCGATGAAAATCACGCCAAACCCTGAGAAAACGTACCAACAACTGCAGAACCAACCCATTTCGCCAAGATCTCCATTCCCTCGGCGTGTGCCCTTTCCCTCGTCGTCAGGATGCACAATGCAGCGCCATCACCGATACCGCTGGCGTTCCCTGCAGTCGTCGTGCTCTCGCCCCAATCGGGGAACACGGGTTTCAAAGCAGCAAGGGATTCCAAGGTCACCCCTGGGCGGACCGTGTCGTCTACGGAGATGACGGACCCGCGTATTTCGATCGGTATAATCTCATCTGTAAAGGTACCTTGCGCGAGTGCCTGCCGAGTGTAAGCAAGTCATTCTCTTTGCTAGGATGAGGTGGATACCTGACTGGCTCTGGTGTGCGAGATCAGTGCATACTCATTTTGCTTGGTGCGGGAAATCTTGTACGTCTGTGCGACCATTTCGGCTGTCCAACCCATAGGCTGGAGTTGCGCAACTTCAGTATAAGCAATGCAGAATGGTTGGGGAGGTATACCTGGATAGAATCATGGGCTTGCGAATTGCTGCCTACAGCTTCTGAAATTGTCGGCGTAGGGCGAGCACTGATCGTTGGTTACACCAAAGGGCGAATGAGGAGTGTTCACAGAGTTACTCACTTGAGTGTCATGTTCTCGACGCCGACCGCGACGCCGAGGGATATTTCCTTTGACTGGATCGCATGGGCGATGTTCCGAATGGCCATGAGACCGGAAGAACACAGTCGGTTGACCGTCGATATGGGCACCTCGTGGGGGATACCAGCGGCCAGGGCAGCCGCGCGAGAGGCATAGGCAGGCGAAGGCGGATGACAAGTCCCTTCAAGAAATGCATCTGCATGGCAACCTTCCAAAGATAGAGAAACTACCTACCGACGCAAATATCTTCGATTTTTCGAGGGTCAAGCCCCGTTTCTTTGAAGGTCGCCTGTATAGAGGCATACTTTGAACATTGACCTGTGTCTGACGCACTGGTCGGGGCGTACCTTGTACAATGCCTGCATCATCTCGTCGACGGGGCTGTCTTTGAATTGGCCTTTTCGGTGCTTGCCCATCGCCGTACGTTTCGCAAACGTGATGACCACATCGTCGGGGCGTTTCTCCAAGACAGCAGTGAGACCTGTGGACATGGTTCGCACTATAGGGCGAAAGACTCTGGGACGAAGCGTAAACATCAGCATACCGAACACCGGTGAAACGTGGAGATCCGGCTGGTCATATATAGTGATCTCCAGACCGGCTAATAGTTGGTCTCATGACAGGAAGCATGACTGATGGCACGTCTCACAACTTAGTAAGGACACATCACATTGTACTCGTCGTGCTAAGCAACTACCACAAACGCATTTATGACGAGGACCTTTCTGCGGCTCTAGACAAAGTGCCCCGTACACCGCCAGAAGAACTCGTCGACTGTTGCCTAGACTTTGCAATGATGGTATCATAGCAGCTTCTGCAGGCATGATGTGCGAGCTTGGCAGCTCCACAAGCTGGGCAGTTGACGATGTCTGCAAGCGAACATGGTCAGAAACAGGTAGCCTTCAGAACCGAGTGTGACCTACTTTGCTTGTCCTTGAGACCCTTGTTTGCACTGCGCATTGATTTTCGGGAGTGGGAAATTTTACTTTTGGGGACGGCGAGGATGATTGGGGGAAGGAGCTCAAGGAGGGGTTGGAGCAGAGGCAACGCGAGGCTGAAAGGTGTCTGCGACACCAGAGACGTCGATGCAGACGTGGGGCGCGTCAGCCATGGCAGAGCGAACGTAGAGAAAAACGAGCGCGACTGGTGGAGTGCAAGAGCAGCCATGGTGGCAGTTACAGCCACTTCCAAGTCTCTCCGCAACATCCATGTTCAGACTCACGCGTCCTGTCTTGCACCAAGTCCTCAAGAAGACAACAGGGATCACGGGTCTTGCAGTACACCCAAATCCACTTCCCGAACTCGCGGAGACATACCAATCCACGCTTTCGGCGCTGTCCTCGATACCTCCGACGTCTGTCTACAGACAGGGCGTTGAGGCGTTTACGAAACACAAACTCAACATCGTGCAGGGCGCGAATGGCGACATATCTGCCGTAGAGACACAGCTGGACGAGGGACAAATCGAAGAATCTATAGACATTGCGAAGGACGAGCTGAAACTCGCTCAGAACATGCTGGAGTGGAAAGCGTAAGTGAACCGTGTGGCTAGGTCCTTACGCATGGCTGATCCTCACTCAGTTGGGAATCGTTGGCGGAAAAACCACCAGCGGGTCAGTGGGAGTACTTTGGGAACGAGTCGAGACCAACATCATGACCATGGCAAAGTGGAGGAGTAGCACTCTGTGACTACGACATCAAATTTTATCCAAAGAATGTTGGCGCAACTCCATTACTTCGTGTCAGCTCCGGGGAGGTTCGCGCAAACGTCACCGAGTACTGTAGGTGGTTTGCGAGACTAGAATGGTGGTGTATGTACAACATCCGTTTTTATGTTGATTCTGCAACATTTTCATTGGTGAGAATTCTTACGACGGGAGCGTGCCAAGGTGAGTGATACGTACGTACACAAGTCAGTTGTACATATGTCAAGGGTCATTGAAACGAGCTTTTTTTCGCTTTCATGCAATATAAAAGCAAGGAATACCACAGGTGTCGGTTGTGACCGATACAGTAAACAGTACCTGTTGTTGAAGACCGAAGAATGGAACAAGAGAGCAACTTCAAGAATTGTCTCGAGAGTTTGCCTACGAGAGAGATGGGAAGGCAGTCTCATCGTTCACGCTGACAGTGGTGGACGCGGTGCCATTAGCGCCCCCGCGACCTCTGCCGCCGCGGCCACGATCACGATCACGACCTCTGACCTCGCCTCTATCACCACCACGACCACGTCCGCGAGAGGGACGCTCAAAGTGAGCATCGATCTCGAGGAAGACCTTTTCTTTCTTCTCTGTGCGTGCCTTGGGAGCAGACTTTGACTGTAGGCGTGTTAGGGATAGAATTAGGAAGATGGAGGAGATGGTACCTTTCCAGAGAAGTAGGTTTCGCCTTCGCCTTTTTCCAAACGGGTTGCACCGTCCCACGTGCCGTCCTCTGTGCCATCGTTGGCCTTGCGGGTTTCGAGCTTTGGGAGAAGAGCAGATTCTTTTTCTTTCTGCTGAGCGAGGTATTGATCGAACGTAAGTGTGTTGTCTTCCTCTTCACCCTCACGTTCTTTTCTGCGAGTACCTTCTGGCTTTTCAGCACCGGGGGCGGGTTCCGGAGCAGATTCTTGGGGAGGGGCGCCCCAGTCGCCAGCAGAGGTATCTGCAGGAACAGCCCAGTCGTTTAGATTGCCGGATTCTGCGGCAGCATCCAAAGTTGCTGCCTCTTCGACCTTGAACTCAGCGTTGCCATCATCGCCACCCCAACCGTTATGCAGTTTCTTGTCAGAGTCACTAGAAGGGGATAAGAGGGTGAGAAGGGGGATAGAAGGGAACGTACGTCTTTCCAGTGGCACTGTGCCTGTCATGTGGGCGGCCCCTGCCACGGTTTGAACCACGGCCTCTGCCGCGGCCGTCCCTGCGCTCGCCATCGGCTGGAGAGATAGATGAGAAAAGGAAGAGGGAAAAGGGAAAAGGGACATACGTCGTCTTGGTTTGGCATCGGATGATGCAGGGGGATCCTCGGAGGAGGGAGCATCGCGATCACCGGCATTTTGACGAGAACCACCGCGCTGGTAATATCTGCCACCCCGCGCGGCGGGGCCACCCTTTGCACGCTTTGGAGGCACTTGGGCCTGCTGGGAAGGAGGGGTAGGGGCAGCTGGGGGTGGAGGGGAGGGGGGAGTATCGTCCTCTTTTGAAAGATCAGAGTAAGAAATGAAAGAGAAAGAGAAACAAACCGTCGAGGATGGCGAAGGGGTTTTTCGTTGCCACCGACATGGGGTGTAGATGATATCAAACAGATGAAAGTTGGATTAGGTTCAAGGACTATCCGGGGTCCGACCCAAGCCACAACTCGTCAGTCTGTACAGTTATTGCCACCAAATAAATACCGGGTTCTACCTGTAATATACTACTATACAAACAGGTACGTGTCTTATACTTGATACCGGACGAATCGTGCTCACTCTCTCGACAGCCTGAAAAAAGCATCTCGACGAGGACCAGTCCGCCTTTTACAGGACAGGGCAGGTCGAGGACCTTGAGACCGTTGAACGGCTGGAGAGGGATCTGGATGGGACTTGGGTGCGGTGTGTTCGTTGGATGACCGTTTGGATGGTCTTTCGTGTGGATGTCATCGCAATGTCTCGTTGTACATAGTTGAATCAATCTCTCTTTGTGACTCCCATGTCCCCCAGAAGGATGGATATCTCTTCTCTCCTCCGTGACCCGTCCCCGCCCAGCTCCATCGACGCCCTCATCCACCCACCGGACAACCCACCCCCCTCCCTCCTCTCCCTCCTCATCCGTCCCCAGCGTCCCATACTCGGCTTCGACGCCCTCGTCCACGTCGCCTCTGAAGAGCGCAGAAGACTCAGCGCCGCATCCCTTTCAGACGACCCCGTTCGGCCCCGCTCTCATGACTCACATCATCCCTTCACCGTTCCCCCCCCCCCCCCCCCCCCCCCCCCCTTCCCCCCCCCCCCCCCCAACCCCCTCTGACCCCACAGACGCGCCCCCTACTCTCCCCCCC
>JBBPMD010000157.1:0-44135 GCA_038090095.1 Zangia roseola
CAAACCACCCACAGTTCATCAACGCCCCTTGCGAAGCGATCACCTATCGCGTCTCCGCCAATGTGAAAGCTAGAGACCAATTCTGGCTCAAGGAGATGCCCTATTCGCTAAACCACATCCTCAACTTCGACTCACTCACGTCTCACTTTGTTGGCGGCACCGTGTTCCAAGCGATCCTCAGCGCGCTCGACTATCATCGGTGGCACAGTCCCATCGACGGACGTGTCGTGAAGACATACGTCATACCGGGCACGTACTATGCCGCGCGTCTCGACGACGATCCAGACCCGGACGTCGTCTCGCGCTCGCAAGCGTTCGTTACCGCCATGTCCACCCGCGCAGTCATCTTCATCAAGTCGGACAATCCCGCCATCGGATTGATGTGTTTTGTCGGAGTCGGTCTTGGGGAAGTCTCGACGACCAGGATCGCCGTGCGGGAAGGGGATCGAATCAAAAAAGGAGATGAGATCGGATCATTCCACTTTGGTGGGTCAACGTATCTCATGATTTTCCGGCCCGAGACCAAGTTGAAGTTACTACCTGGTTCCGAGGGTCCCGGCGAAGCGAGGAAGGTGGGCACGTTGTTGTTCCATGTGGACAATACCTATCAGGAAGTGGACAAGCGGTACGGGATGCCATCAGGTGCAGCGCCCAACTATAAGCGTCACAAGGTGATGCACGGAGTTACCAGCATGTGATGAATTTCCTTAGCATCTATACAGACCCGCACGAATAATTCTTGTTCGTGGACATTAGATCAGATACATAGCCGATATGTAATTTTTACGGAAATCAATTGCAGTCGAAGCAGCGCAAAGATGAAGCGGGGAAGTTGGCACGATCCCAATTCCACTCAACCTTGATGTGTATATGAATCACCACGGAGATGTCAAGGGAAATGAACACGGTGTCTTGGGACAAGGCACGAACGCTCCTCCGGCCCGAGCTTGAAATTGGATCCCGGTGGAAACAGGAATAGTACTACGCCGGCTCAATGGAAGTTATTATATCGACCAGATGCACAGTCACCCCTTACGTCATTCATAATGCAGTATTTATCCGACAGCGGTGGCCTCGGACCCGCCGCTGGTTTAGATACATCGTCAAGTCCACAACCACCGAGGATGGTAGTACCAGTGGGAGTGTAGATTTCGCCACTGGGACCAGACGCAGTGGCATTGATGATCGTCAGGGGGACAGCGAGCGGAGTGATCGGCTCAAGACTATTCCTCCTCCACGACTCAGGCTTCTGCAATCCACTCAGCGTTCTGCTCATATGTAGCAATGACAGTGGCTTTGATAACTTCATCGCCACTGTGTATAGTAAAACCAGAATAATCATAGGCGTAGTCTGGGTATCACTCAAGTTCAAGGGTGCCGGTGAATATCGCCGAGGGCACGCGACAGATTGACTAACAAAAGGGCACTGGCGTTCCTGGCCGTATAACCCCACAAACACAGCTCGCCACTTGGAGGTAAGATTATTCTTGGGGGCCGATATGTCCAGATACAGAGTTCAGTCCGCTAGTCCCGATGAATACGAACATACACACATCATGATCATGCGTGTCTCAGCTGACCACCACCTTAGGCTGTGCTTTTCCGAGGAGCCGATATAACCGGAGAGGTTTCGTCTGTCGTCATCATGCTGCGAGAACTCCGTGCACGTGTGAGGGGCGCTGGTGGTTCTCGAGGGGAGGATGGGAAAGCTCGCAGGCGGTGTGTGGAGAACCATAATCCATTCGCATCCTGCTCACAAAAAAAGCATAGTATGGTCTGGTTCTCGATGGGCCCGCAACAGGAGTCGTATGCTAGAGGTAGTATCAACAACAAATAGCTTTGATCACTTGTCACCACTAAGGTGTTCAATGTCGAATTCATGTAAAGGGACCCACCCTGAGACCGCCTCGTGCTCACGCTGGCGTCGGCAATACAGCTCGCCACACAGTAGACCGCCCCCTCCCGAAAGTGTTCTTGCAAATGGAAGTTGACGTGGACACCTATTGTTGCCCAACATCTCAATAGCGAACCCGATTTCCGCAGATGGGTCAGGGGGACATTACCCTCGAGGCTATGCATCGCCAATAACTCTCGAGTATGACAGCCAGGTGCATGGACCTGCACCACTATCGAGGTTACTCCGTACACTTGGATGCGAGCAGTACCATCACCTTACAATCAATCGATCAGTTGATCCGTGCTAAACTTGTCTCGTCGAGTCGTCTCGCGCCATGCCAGTTTTGCCCCTGCGTTGCTACCTCTGCAAGCTACAGGATTTGATGCCAGCTGTGTACTGCACTCTGCACGGAATGCGAATAAGTGCAAACTATATTGCTCCACTTATTCGATAGCAAAGAATGCTTGGACGTGCAAATGCAGCAGAAAACATAAATCGACGGACCTCACGCCAACCGTACGTGCGTGCAAGGATAAGAAACTTAGAGCTTCGCCTTTTCGGCCAGTTGTTGTTCTCGCCGTTTCCGAGCTAGGTAAGCGCGGCCGGTCCGACTCGTACTCTCCCGTCCGAGGATCTCTGAAATCCAAGCACCCGTTTCTGCAAGCAGTGGAAGTGATATCGGACCGACATCCCATTTCGGACTCAGAGTGGATGGTGGTGATGGTGATGGTACTAGGACGAAGCACGAGATCAGCACGAGATAGTACAAGAGAGATGTGGGCTTACCAGAGTACGGTTCTCCGATCGGACCATAGAAAGACTCGCCTGTGAGCGCGTAAACAACGTCTTCCGTAGCGACATTCCCGGTAGCGCCTGGGGAGTAAGGACACCCGCCAAGCCCTCCGACAGAGGCGTCGAACGAACACAACCCCATGTCGAGTGCGGTGAATATATTTGCAAGCGCCGTCCCGTTCGTATCGTGGAACTATTCAAAAAAGTCGCACATGGTCGGTCATGGCACATGGATGAACACAGACAGAGATACTCACGTGTCCAGCAAGCCTGCTTGGATCGATCTCCTTGGACACTTCCTCCAGCACGGCGCGCACACTGGCTGGCGTGCCCGTACCCGTGGTATCTCCCAGGCCAACCTCGTAACAGCCCATCTGAATGAGCTCCCTCGAGATATCTCGAACCCTGCGCGGATCGACCCGTCCGGAATATGGGCATGTGACGATCACCGAGATATACCCGCGCACTTTGAGGCCCTTGTCGAGGGCGGCGCGGGCGACGGGCTCGATGCGGGCCAAGGATTCGGCTACCGTGCAATTTGTATTCGCCCGTGAAAATGTGTCCGTCGCCGCCGTGAATATCGCTACTTCGGTTACCGGTGGTGGCGGCTTGGCGGCCGAGTCGGACGTCGAGAGCACGCGGAAGACCTCGTCGAGGCCTTTTGCATTCGGAACGAGAACGGAGAGCTCAACGTTTGGAATGGGATCGATTAGAGAGAGGACTTCTGCCGTTCCTGCCATCTGCGCGAGAATTAGGACAGGATGCGTACGACGAGGCGATGTTTGACGGACCTGTGGTACCCATTTTGGACTGACAAAACTGCCTGATTCGATGTTACGCAGCCCTGCCCTCCCGAGCCTGTTGATGAGTTCTGCTTTGATGGGAGGAGGTATCGGTCGGGACTCGTTCTGAAGGCCATCACGCGGGCCAACTTCGACGATGCGCACAAAATTGGATTGAGATTGAGAAGAGTAACGTCGACTGCAGCGACTCAAACCAGAAACACCCTTCGAGGCATGTTGAGCTGCGCGAGACGAGAACATGAGTGTAGTGGATAACGCAACAAGACTATTTTTAGTGAATTAGCCCCTAGCATTTAGGACTTTATTCATTACATAAATCAGTAAAGCCATGTACATAGTTCCTATAGACAATTCGATGAGCAATGTACCCGCATTCATTATCACTCCTCCCTCTCCAAAAACCCCGTCCCCCCCGCCCTCAGTTTACTCATAAACGTCTCATACCACTTGACGATGACACCCATCGGGACCACACTCTCCAGCCCCATCCCACGCGAAGGCACGAATCCCGACACATAATTCAATAAATGTCGCGCAACCCGCTCTGCCAGTACACCCGGATCGACATGTTTCGTCAACGCCGCGTTCATGGGTATCGTGTTCTCGGTGTTGAGCGTCGCGTTGATCGTCGTCGCAGGGAGCGTTGCCATTTGTGCTGCGACGACTTCGAGGGGCTCGATGGCGAAACCGAGGGTGGCGGTCACTTCGCCGGTCGTGCTTGACACCGCAGAGGTGAACGCGGCGGGTGTGTCCATGTCGGAGACGGGATTGGACACCGAGGCAAAGTTGGAGCGGAGGCGGAATATTGCTGAGGGTTTTTCGTTGGAGAGCCTGTGAGGAAAGATGATATCAGATCAGATCAGTTGCTGGGTTTAGCGCTGATAAGAGCTAGGACGTACATGCCCAGTACTCGCGAGCCTCTTCCTGGCCAGAAAAAGTGCACCGTAGCACCGTAGCCCTCTGGAAACGGCACTACGTGATGTCCAAGGGTAAACTAGTGATCTGGATGGGTGGATAACGTCGCTCACCTGTTCCCAGTAAGAAGACACAGACATGGTTGACGTTCTCGGCGGCCGGAATCTCGAACAACGCGTGTGTCTCGTCTACTTGTTGTAGGTTGGTTTGAAGAAGTCGGCCAGCTACACAACACCCAAACATGGCAGAAATTCGACGTGTCCAAGTATCAGATCGGCCTTGCGAATGATTATATATCAAGGGGAACAATAGTCGTGGACTTGACAGCTGTGGTGTGCCGCGAGGCCCGGGGAGGGTATCTCATGGATTGATGATGAATCGATGTGACGCTTTGATTCATCTACACTGCATCGAAAGTTACACTACTATGACAACATAATAGATTACTGTAATCGAATCGAATCGTGCACTGTGGAATGTATAATAAACCACCTCTAATGTGGAATCTTGTGTATGGTACGACAACAAATCGCGGGTATCTGAACCAAACCACAATCCGCCTACTCTGGCTTCTGGGACATGTTGCCCTTCCCTGCCTCGACGTCTTCTAGTGGTACTCTCTCATACTTGCCGCCATCTCTCTCACCAGACTTGGGTGCTTGCGACTCGACATGCTTTATCCAGGTGTACCAGAGAGAGCCTGCAAGAATGACCGCAACTGCGGTAGCGCGTCCCCTAGGTTTGATCGTGTCAGCTCGGAGGTGGGCCAGTGCATCCCGCAGAACACTTACTTGGTAATCTTTTCATCAAACAGGCCCCTACCCAGCAACGTAGAGGCAACGCCGCGAACGGCCGAAGAGATCATGTGAGTTATTGGAGACGTCACTTTTATAGACAGTAGACTGGCAAGGCTCATCAAAAAGCCGACACCACCCTACAACCCGTTCCTTGTCAGCGAATGGTCCATGTGCGGATCAGATACTTACCGTAATGATGGACCCCCAAACGAATGTATGTACGTTCGAAATCTCACCAGGAGCGGAAACAGACCCTTCTGCCTCAAAGATGAGGCGCGAGATACCGGGTACCTCGCCCGCAGCGACGATAACGGGAATCATGACTACCGCGCTCAGCAAGTTGGTATACCACGAAAGGTGCATAGCACTGCCTTTAACCACATCAAGGCTCTTCTTGATCACAACAGAGTGCACTGCAGTGATTACGGAACTGGAGACACCGAAAGCAATGCCCAGCATTAGAATTTTTTCATCGTCAAGGAATATGCCGACGAAGAAACCGAGGGTGACTACCGAACATGCTAATAGGATGCGGAGCGAAGGCCGAGCGTTTAACCAGAAGAAAGAAGTCCCGACGGTGAACGGCAGGAGCAGGCCACGGGCAACTTGATAGAAGGAGGCATCCACGTATTTGAGAGTGTAGTTACTAAAACTGCACACGGGTGAGCCCGGGTATGTACCAACAGCGCCAGGTCAAGCCTACCTCAATCCGATCACGTTCAACAGGACCATGGGCGCGAGTCCCTTGATGAGTTGGATATCGACAAACAGAGGGATTTGGATAAGTTTTGCCGCATGACAAGCCAAGAAAAGGACGACAGCGATCGTCAGCTGCGTGAACAAGAAAAAGAGTGGAACTTCGGTCTTCATCAGTACCCATTTATTCCTGGAGTACCTTAGTCTACATCAATAATGGCATAGGAAATACACGTACGCCATGACCATCTATGAAACGGTGATGAGCGGGTATCATTGAAGCTAAAATACGACATACCGCCAGCGCCGCTACGAGATAAAACAACACCGTCCCCGTCTAAGGTTCATTTAGTTCTCAACCAGTACCATGCACCTCGTATGACATACCACGAGAAGGTGGTTATTTTGCTGCTGTCCACGGGCGCCATTTTGTGGAGACATTGTCAACGTGTACAGCTCAACTGCGCACGGGTCGATTTCGTGAACCTGTAGTGTTATGGGCCTTGATATGAATTGGGGGGTCCGAGTCAAAGATATATCGAGGTGGTCGTGTCCAAAGCGTAGTTGTGGCTGGACAGCTTTTGGGTTTCAATTTGCTCACGTGAGGCAGAGCCTCTTCGCGCACGCGTCGCGTTTCATTATTGCGCACCGTCACTCAAGTAGACTTTGACTTTAACTTTGACTAGGATAGCAGCCATGTCAGACAATGGCAGAGGCTCAGTGCCTCCACCACCCACCATTCGCAACATTGGCAAGTACTCAACTTCACCCCCTCCTAAATCACAGCCTCAACGTTGGTTGCATCTAAGAAACGGACAATACGATAAGAATACTGCTGGCGACGGACAACCACATTGGTTACCTTGAGCGAGATCCAATCCGGGGCCAAGATTCAATCAACACCTTCAAGGAGATTTTGCAATTAGCAGTCAAGCATGACGTGAGTTCTGCTTCGTTTGTGCGCATCGTCGACCCTCTTTTCTATGCGTGGCAAAACGAGCACTTGACAATGCGCTCGTGTTGGTCTTTGTGGGGAAAAAGCTGACGGGATCGAGCTAGGTTGACTTTATTCTTCTCGCGGGTGACTTGTTCCACGAGAACAGACCGTCCAGAGATTGCCTCTATCAAGTCATAGCTCTCTTGCGCGAGTACACGCTGAACGATAAGCCTGTGCAACTTGAACTCCTGAGCGACCCCAACGAGGGAAAAGCTGAAGGTTACAAGTACGCCACACGAGTAACTATCACCATTCTTATGCTCACGCATGCACAGTTTCCCGGCAGTCAACTACGAGGACCCTAATTTGAACGTTGGGATTCCCGTGTTTTCAATCCACGGCAATCACGACGACCCACAAGGTGCCGGTCCGGTAGGTATCACTTGAGGTAGTGTCTGACATGGCCCTTAACAATATTTCTAGGAGGGCGCATTGTGTGCTCTTGATGTCCTTTCTGTTTCCGGTCTCCTAAACTATATGGGGAAGTACGATCTTCCCGTCTCAAATGCAGATGCGCAGCGGACCGGCATCGCAATCCGACCGGTTCTCCTTCGCAAGGGGAACACCTACCTGGGTTTATATGGCGTGGGCAATGTCAAGGACCAACGCATGCATTTCGAGCTTCGGAGCAACCGTGTCCGCATGTACATGCCACGCAACAAGAACGATTGGTTCAACATTTTACTCCTTCACCAAAATCGGTATGATGAGCGCCCAACGTGGAGCTTTTTCGCAATAATCTTCTCATCAATGTCACTTTGTCTCCTCTTGGTAGTGTGCGACATGGCCCCCAAGAATCAGTTCCTGAAGGCATGTTTGATGACAGTGTGGACCTCGTTGTCTGGGGTCACGAGCACGACTGTCGCATTGTGCCGGAGCCTGTGGCTGGGAAAAATTATTTCATCACACAACCCGGGTCGTCGGTCGCGACTTCCCTCGCCGACGGCGAATCGATCGAAAAGTGCGTGTGGTGTTCCGCGTATTGACGATGTTCCGTCCTCATGCCGTGCGTTATTTCCCTTGCAGACATGTTGCATTACTGGAGATTCAGGGGAAAGAGTTTCAATTGAAGCCTTTGCCCTTGCGGACGACTCGCCCATTTGTGTTGGAAGACATTGTCCTCAGTGAGGCCTCCGAAGAGGAGGGATTTGATATGAATGATCAAATTGCGGTGTCTAAGTTCTTGAAATCTCGAGTGAATTTACTCTGCTTTGGTCAAGGATGATCGCTGACTATCGTTCTAGGTGAATGCGTTGATTGATCAGGCTAACCGGCTATGGGACGACCGCAACAAGAAGGCCGTCGAAGCTGGAGAGGAAGAAATGCCACCTATGTTGCCACTTATTCGATTAAAGGTACTTTCGAATACAAACCGCACAATGTCGTCTAATGCACAATTTCTCTAGGTGGACACGACAGGCGTCAGTGAAATGTCCAACCCCATCCGTTTCGGCCAAGAATTCCAAGGTCGCATCGCAAACCCACGCGACGTTCTCGTCTTTCACCGTGCCAAGAAAACGACACGCTCTTCCAAAGTCACAATCGACGAACCGGAACTCAGTATTGACGATCCCGAGCTCTCTATTTCGGAAAAGCTATCGAGGGTCCGGGTGCACACGCTCGTCAAGGAATACTTGGCAGCCCAAGAGCTGCAGTTGCTTGGCGAAGCTGCCATGTCGGACGCGATACAAATGTTTGTCGAAAAGGACGATTCGCATGCTATATCAACGTGAGTTGGTCCTTGTTCGTCTTTGGAATACGCGTGAATTTCTTCTAGTCATGTATCGACCGCGCTGAGAGCGCTCATGAAGGGGGTACAAGCGAACGGGGAGTTGGACGAGGCTGACCTTGACGATGTGGTGTGTCATTGCCGTACCCTGTCCTAAACAACTCCATCACTCAAAGCTTTCAAGGTGACTAAGGTCAGGGAACAGCACGAGCAGGACTACGCGGAACAAGCCAGGGCGGGCAGGCCTGCTAAATCCAAGGTTCGTCCAAGCCATCCCCGACATGTCTAGCACTGACCATGTCGTCTATCTATCCAGGGCAAGGGTAAAGCTCGCGCCGACGACTCGGATGGTGCCTCGGTTGATTCGATGATGATGGACGTTGATGCGGCCGGATCGGATTTTGAAGAGCAATCGGATGCAGCGCCGCCTCCCAAAAAGAAGGCGACGACTTCGAAGAAGACGACCGCCGCCAGGAAAGCGCCAGCAAAGAAGGCGCCAGCCAAAGGAAGAGGAAAGAAGGTCGTTGCGAGTGAATCGGACGAGGTGATCGAACTGGACGAGGACGAGGACGAGGACGAAGAGCCCACGCCAGCTCCGACCAAGAAAGCGAGTAGGGCTGCGGTGTTAAGGTGATCCGCCGTGCATTCTTTCTGGCTTTCAACTGATTATGGGCTGTCGTCCTGATACAGTCAACCGGCTGCCAAGAAGGTGCCAGCGAAGAAGACAGCCACCTCCAGGGCAAAGAGTTCGACGCAGCAATCAATGTTGTCGTTTGCACCGTCTGGGCGGAGTTCGACTAGGGCAGCTGCGACGCGAGCGAGGGGTAAGTTGGCGAGCGCGGTACGTGGCTACTTGCGATCTCGTTTCGTGACGAATCTGACCTCTGGAACGTAGGTGGACAGTGATGACTAGACACGTTTGTGCATGATCTGAATCCTGTCATTTTTGCATTGTCCAAGTGTGGTGGATGTTATTTCGAGACCTGAGTTCACTAAATCCATATCACTGGTAAGGCATGATCTCTGAGACTCTAGCGATCATGAAACGATCTCGGGGAGTTGAATACAGGAGAGATTGGGATCTCTGGGTACAACTCATACGTGCTGCTCCCTCGAATGAGTTGACGGGCACGACATAGTCCGACTTACCCTTCGGTCATGTCAAAGGGGTACAAGCGTTCGTGCATCGGATGTCAGAGTCCCTAGCGACCCGACACCCCATTTTGCTTCTGACTAAATTCCCGCAGGCGAAAAGGCCCCCAGCGGAACTGACAGGATACACTCGCCTCCGAGTCGATGGACCCTCTTTTTGTGAGAGTACTTTACGAAGGGGTCATTCAGGATCAGTAGCATTCACCCGATGATCCTGACGGGGATGACGGGAGCACCGCCATGCGAAGGGGTCGACCAATCCGACCAATCACGACCGATAGACCCATAATTCAAGCTCCGCAGGCACGTGACGAAAATGGTCGCCGAACAGTCGCACAGCCTCAGTAATGCCACACAGGGGTGGTGGCTGTGACAAGGGGATTTGATACGACAAGTTGCCAACAACACACAGTGCATTCAGAGTAAAAGACCGGTTCGTAAATGCTACAAGGACTTGGGGACCAAGGTGAGAAATGAAGCAATAGAGATTGTCCACGTCGTGTGGTCACTTCTGCACCCTCAGAGCGGCAGCAGGGGGGCAACCCCTGCGCATATGACCAATCTGTCTAACATAACGTGACTCGGTATAAATCGATCCCAATCAGTACTAGCAGGCCTATCTATTTACATCTTATAAGTGTCGTCCCATTCCATTCTCTGCTCAGCTCTCTCCTCGTAAAAAAATGGCATCTGAATCCGCGAAATCGGGTCGCGTCTTGTTGGCATATTCTGGTGGTCTCGGTGAGTATATCTCGCGATCGTCCATCGCAACCATTTTCGTGCACTCCTGATCACCACTGCATCGTTAGATACATCTTGCATCCTCGCTTGGCTAGTCGAGCAGGGATACGAAGTCTATGCCTTCATGGCGGACGTCGGCCAAGAGGAGGTAGTATCGGCATCCCTGGAACGACCGAAATCCGATAAATGCCTGACACTCGTACGCAGGACTTTGCCGCTGCCGAGAACAAAGCCTTGAAGTCCGGGGCAAAAAAGTTCTTCAAAGAGGTATTGTACACTAGTTTTCCCCAACACAGTTTTTCTGACGGCAAACGGAAAAAAGGACTTGAGACGCGAATTCGTCACCGAATTGATCTACCCTGCCGTGCAAGTCAATTGCATCTACGAGGTTTGTGTCTTTCCCCCCCTCCTATCAAGATCTAATGGACGGGTCGCATAGAATGTGTACCTCCTCGGTACCTCACTCGCTCGCCCAGTTATCGCGCGGGGTATGATTGCCGCTGCAGAGAGGGAGGGATGCGAGTAAGTAACTACGAAGCCTCGTTATTCGCTTCCTTGCCGAGATCTCGTGCAGCTACGTCTCACATGGTTGTACCGGAAAAGGAAACGACCAAGTCCGTTTCGAGCTTGCTTTCTACGGTCTCAAACCGGACATCAAGGTCATTGCCCCATGGCGTCTCCCTGGTATACCTTCTCATCCAAATCTCGATATCACGCGTGCTCACCACCCTCCAGAGTTTTACAACCGCTTCCCTGGTCGTCAGGCTCTCCTTGCATTCGCCGCCGAGAAGAACATTCCCGTCCAACAAACCGCCGCCAAACCCTGGTCCACTGATGAAAACCTATTCCACATCTCCTACGAAGCCGGAATCCTCGAGGACCCCAACACAACCCCTCCCGCAGACATGTGGAAACTGACCCAATCCATCGAACATGCCCCCGATGCACCTGACCGCATCACCATAGAGTTCAAGGGCGGACTCCCTGTCAAGGTCACCTATGCCGACAAGACGTTCACAGACGCCGTCGAGATCTTCCTCGAGCTCAACACTCTCGCGAGGAAGCACGGTATAGGACGGATCGACATCGTCGAGAACCGCTTCATCGGGGTCAAGTCTCGTGGCTGCTACGAGTCCCCCGGCGCGGTGATCCTCCGTGCGGCACACATGGATCTCGAAGGACTCACCCTCGATCGTAACGTACGCGCTTTGCGTGACCAGTTCATCACGATCGAGCTCAGTCGTATCCTCTACAACGGCCACTTCTTTACGCCAGAGCGCGAGTTCGTGACGAGTGCCATCCCGGCGAGTCAACGCACTGTCAACGGAGTCGTCCGCCTCAAACTTTTCAAGGGGAACGTCATCATCGAAGGACGGTACTCGGACGAGGTGACTGCGCGCGTTGTTCTGCGACATGTGAGTTCGTGTCTGATGTGCTTGCAGGGTTTGTACGACGAACAGCAATCGTCCATGGATGAACTTGGTGGATTCGAGCCAACAGATACCACCGGGTTCATCCAAATCGAGAGCATCCGAATCAAAAAGTACGTCACATCTATCTTACGTCACATCTACTGATCATCCATTCAGATGGGCGCAAGCAAACGCACGCAAGGGTCAGGCTGGCGTCGACCCCAAAGATGTATACGGGTCTCGTGTCTAAGAACTCGCATGTCGAAATGGAAATTGTGGAGTTACTGTGTATCTTGTACAGTCATTACCGGCCGTTTGAGCCAATTATACTGCGTCCGATTCCCGACTTTCCTCCGATCCACACTCACGCTGCCTTGTCTCCGGCCACGGGGATGGCAGGGTAACGCGCACTTGAGACCGGTAGAGTTTTTACCATCCAATGTCGCTCTCTGAACTGCCCCACGAGATCCTCGCGATCATCATTCAGACGGCGCTCGATGTCGCCACACGCCCGAACGCAATTTTGTGCGTCTGCCGGGCGTTTTATGCGCTCGGTACGCACCACCTCTACACCCATCTCAAATTTACCTCTGCAGACCAGCTGTACCGATTTGGCGTGCTCCCGGTTTGGACCCCAGCCATCGCACCCCGTTCATTTGTCGTCGACCTGACGCGCAACGCTTTGATCCACATTACACTCTTTCGTCATCTCTCTGACGCCCTCGTGAGGTGCGGCGAGCTCGCACGTATCGCCGAGGAGAGGGTCTGGGAGCAGGGCCAGAATCAGGAAGAGGCGGACCATGGCGATAGCGAGCGCGGCGTGCGGCTGAAACGCCTTCGGTTACGGATGTACTCATATGCAAGAGACGCTGCTGCGGATGCAGTCATCCTGGAACGCGGGCTTCGAGCGGTGAGGTGAGCCGACTCGCATATTATTATTGCGTCTGTCGTTCCATATGGGTCCGGTTGCCTGACTCGTATTCACTCCCCATTCAAAGTCCAGATACGTTTGAGTGGAGAGGACCCGATCCTGACCACCACTTCTCCACCGCTGTGAGTAAAATACTACATCTCGTCACGTTTTTCGCGGGTGTTTACTTGTCGATGGATTGCGAATCGAATCACGTCAAACATGATAGATTGTGGGCCCAGTCGCTGCTTGCCTCTTCAAGCATTTTTCGTCGTGGCAGCATATCAGGGAAATCGTCGTAACCAACATCAGTTTTACAGCGACCAGTTCCGATGCTACAGGGGACCGGATTCCCCCTTTGATGGCGGACGTTCCCAGCCTACGCTACCTTTATGTTGGCCAAGCTACGTTTTTGGGTGCTCAGGCGGTCGCCGGGATGTTCTGCCAGGCAAGGATGGCCAAATTGGAAGTGGTCCGACTGGTGGATGCTTATACGGGGAGTATCTGGGGACCGCGGTTGCGTAGGTCGGACATAGAAAAAGCTGCCATGATGACGTGTCATGCAGAGGCGCAGACAGCGGTGATTGCCCGCCTCAAAAGAGTCGTGACGTGCGAGAAGAGAACGGAAAGGATCATGGGCGGCGACCGGGTGGAAGGAACTTACGTCCTGGATTGAAAAATCCAGTTTGGGTAGGGGTTGAATGAGATTACACGATAGACGATTTACAGCTCGACCTCCCGGATGCCATCTTTGTCGACTACTTTGACTTTGTACCTTTCTGGACTGACTACTAATCGCTTGGAAACCTCGTTGATACAACGTTTGAGAGTAGCCAAGCCCTCCTCGAGTGTCGCTTCCGGACTGTGATATCTGAGGGATATCAGTACGTCGTCCTTCAAGCGTGATCCAACGGTGACTGATAATGACTTACCTGTCCAGCAAACTCAGCGCAAAGTAACTTCCATATCCATGCGCCGCAAAGGGTACCTCTACTACTGTTCCCAGATGATCAATCCAGTACAGGGCTGGATGGTGGTCCGCGATGTCATATCCACCGACGAGCAGGTTGACTGAATACGGGTTTCGGGATCGCTGAGACTCTGCAAGCGAACGGCGGATCCACGAAGCGGCAGCAGATGGACGAAGAGGGTATAGATTGCGAATTTGGTACAACCGGATGTTGCGTTCGACATACTCTGCAAACTGAATCGTGTCGCCTGTAGTCACGCAAATAAATAATGGACAAGGACATGGTCATGGTATACAAACGGACCTGGCTCGCCTGAATAGGCCATGAGCAAGTGTGAGCTCAGTTCTTTGATCTTGTCTTGGTCGTCCTTCATTTTGACGATGGATCGGGCAGCGGTGGTGTCTGCTGCGACGATAACATAGCCTTTCCCAGTCAATGCAAAGGAGATCTCCATCGTCGTGGTGGTGGTTTGCGTGCAATATGGACGATGGCGAGCGTACGCGTTTACTAGGGACGCGCGTCGAGCCAAAGGAAATGGTTTAATTAATTAAATTTTCATTTAGTTAGCTAATGCTACTGAGTAAGTATCGTCCCGTTTTCCCCACAAACGAATATCGGGTTTTCGGCGTACCACTCGCCAAGTATCAACTGTTGTTTGAATTATCACAGTAAGTTTGTTTGCTGCACCGGGAATCTCCATGTTTACACTGCGAAGACTTTGCTTCGACCAACAGGTCAAACGAGGACTCGAATCTATCACTTACATAGACATCCTCGGTCGGATGTAGAAACGGCTGAAGCTGCCTTCGAAAATTCCAGTTGAGTTTACAGATTGGTTTATCAAATTAAGCTTCACGGTATGTGACAGCACGTTCTACTTCGCCAGGTGACTCGGAACCGTTTGGTATTGCAGACCGGGATGTTTCCAAGGAAACAAAAGCGGGGGAGAACAGTCCCGCTGTAGTCGGATGGGGGGACTTGTCATGAAACTGATTGATGCACAGCATATATGTTTTTCCAGTTTTAAACTTCATATCTGATTTCGCAACTCTACGGAACAAGGTATTTCCTGTATATCAATATCTGTGTCACCCTGACCACCTGTCACTGTTCCGTCTAGCTACAGTTGAGTGTTTGTTGTGTTTTATGTTCTTTTCCCTGTTTGGATCTCAGGCCTGATGGTTACTTGCACATGCCTGCGCCATTATCAGTTTACGTGTCCCCCTGCTTGGATCCTTCTCCACCCTTGCGTCGTCATGGAGGTTTATATCTAACACAGCTCCTGACGGCGTTGCGAGTATCAACTCAGCCGGAGGAATGAGCTGGCAAAGTTAGTATTGCAGGTACCCGAAAACAAAACCCCATGTTACAGATCTGAGTTCAAGCGTGTTGGCCAGAGTCAATTGCCCCGAATGTTTTTCTATCAGAGCAGGTGAAACCCCTTGGAGCACTGATTCCCCACAGTCAGTGTCGATCCTGCGTGAGATACTCCGTTTGCTATTCTTAACCCATGCGCGTGACAGCGACGGAGACTAACCTGGTGTATATTAGGCGGCGTGCCGCATTCTAATCTGGTGGCGCACGTCATTTCCTTCACGACTACACATCACAGCCTCGTTTTATTCTGGAACGTGCCTAAGTTCGTATGTAGGCGTAAAACACCGTCTGTGGGTGATTTGGATGACTGATCGTTCCAAAATTTCAATAAAGGGAAACCACGTTTTGGCACCTTTATTTTTTCGCGTGGTGGATTGGTAAGGTTCGGGTTTAACTTCGAAGGATCTCTCTGGGAATAGCAATGCCACGTTGACTTCTCACTGCGCGGACTTGCGTGTTTCGCACCTCACTTCGGCGATCGAGGCAACTGTATTACGGCGCACCACCTCGAGCTAAATTGTCTGATGCGACGCATATGAGTGACGGTATAGCCAGGCACGCACGCGACTGTGTTTGTTTGAATTTCTAAATTTCTGAAAGGCGTTCTCAGCGTCATGATGAGCTGCGTGTTGCATGTGTGCTGTAGACGTTCTTTTTGGATACGAATTGTAATATGAACGCGGAAAAAATCGTTTTCGTGGCTCATTTAGAGAATTGCATTTTGAGAGAAGACCCGTTCGTCCAGGATGTCAACCAGGGACATTGATCTTCGAGTACCCAATGCCCGTGAAGGGGATTCTAACGTTGCGGAGGACCAGTTGGACTTCGTATCATGCATGGCAATACCTGACCCATCTTGTTGGCGTGAGACCAAGTTCTTGTTCAGAAATCCCTTGGGAAATACACGTTGAGTATTACGTGTACTTCCTTCAATCAGCGGCCCAGGGCATTTGCCAACTTTCCCCGTCCGCCTTGTTCCGCCGGATTTTCATGAGGCGCATGTCTAGCTGCCCTTTTTCACGATGTGGCCGCCTTGGGAACATCTCGGCAAATCTCCTGGGATCACAGTTCAGGAGGTACCCCGTTAGTCGGTAAATGCATTGAACAAAGTCACGTCTACCGCTCGCAATCGACACAATCTTCTGATTCTCACTTCGTGGGTTCGCGGACGGCCGTCGAGACCGCAATGGCGACTCCGCCGGCCAGGGAAAGGGAACTGACTGCGTGGGGGCTGGGCGGGAGCCTACCTGCATTGACCGTCCTTGATCTGATCGATCGGGCGTGGTGTCGACACTCTTCACGCGATATGTCAGTACTAATGACACTCATTCATAATCTGGCAGCTGACTGACCCGACCAGTTTAGTGTGCAACGCAAGTAAGACCTCGCTTTCGCACCTGGATCTCATGTCCAGAGATCCGGCAGGGGCAAGTCTGACGCGCGACTTGCCGCATCGGTGGAAGCTCATCAACCCTGCTACTCACGATAACTCGCCAGCTTTTAATTTTAGGCCAAGTTGGCTCATTCCACCCTTATTTTTCCATTTAATTCCACTTCGGTTTCTGGATAAATATCACCTCGCCGTATCCCCTTGCCCCATCTCGATAGTCGTGTTCTCCTGCCCCCAACACCTTCATCCAGCACCGTATACCGCATCATGTCTTCAAGGACCTCTTCTGTCTATGCCAGCGCTGCATCACCTGCCTATGAGCCGTACACTCGCCCCTCTTCGTCACCTTCGTCTACATCCGTCATCTACGATGGCACCTCAAAGCCTGCACGAAAAGCCTGGGTCGATCCCGCCTCGCTTTCCGACTGCGGGGATGCATCACAAATACAGGGCAATGTCTCCCATCGTGTCAAACAACTCATCCTGAACACCTTCATCGCTTATGGCGCCGGCGATGAACAGTGTTTCGGTCATCACGTCGCCAAAGCCGTCAAGTTTGTTGACATCAGCGCTTATGACTCGAAAGAAAAACAAGGCCGAATGGAGGCTATCACGACAGCGGAAGTCGTGGTCAACAAAAGTAAGTTTGTGTCCGATGAAAGGCATACCCCGTCTGACAGCGATCTCAGGTATGCTCAACGGCGCGGGAATGCTGCATGGCGGATGCTTGGCATTCTTGATCGACAATTGCTGCAGTACGCCCCTCGTGGCCCTGGGATTGATCCAAAACATCAATGGGGTTGGCGTTACGCAAGCGATGAATGTCCTCTTTCACTCCCCTGCACCTGCGTACGTACTTCCCCCTGTGTGCGAGACGTGTTTAGCTTATCTCGTTTTCGACTCAGAGGGTCATGTCTTCGAATCATCAGCACGTCTATCGCCATGGGCGGACGCATTATGAGTGCTCGATGCGAGGTAGGCGATCCCAAATGGCTCGGTGACGTGGACTGTCCCTGAATCTTGGCATCCAGGTCATCAACAAAGACACAGGCAGTGTCGTGGCATCTGCTTATCTCAACAAAATGCAACCCGCGCTCTCAAAACTATAGACATAAAATATGAATATTTTGGTTTATTCCGTTATGAATCGGTTCCTCCCCTTGCCACATCATCACCTGGAAATGACCTAGACACGAATGTATCGAAAAGTATTTTTACATCTACCGTATATCCTATACACACTTTTGTATTACGTACATAGTCCGCAATCGTAAAGTGATGCCTTGTCTTCATACACCGTGCTTGGGTTGAACATCGGAGGGCGATCCGTAGGACCGAGCAGTCATCGTTGAGCCCGCGATAAGCGCTGGACATTTGAAACGCCTTGAAACGTTCCACCATGCAGCAACGCCGTTTCATGGTCACCCCAGACTATGGTGCAATCCGATCCATCGTCTCCTCACACACCTAGTCCCGCAGCGCCCATGCCATAGGGTGTATTAAAACGTACGTCCACATGTACTACCTCTGGCTCTGACATCTCGACCACGGTCGCACGGTACTCTTGCCCGGTTATCGGCTATAAAAATATGGTCTTCATCCCATCATCATATACGCACAAAGTTTCACTTTCATCCAGGGTCAAATCGTATGAACATGTGTTGCTCTATACTACCCGCGCCCAAGCTCCACATGGCAATGATGGCCCCATACGCACGGTGGCGACCTGGTGTCGGTTCTTGGTTGTGCACACCATGGCCGTGGCACGTTCAACATGTATTCAGACTTAAATTTCTAACGCGGTCTTCGTGTGATCGAGCTGGCGTCCGACGAATTTACGAAGGCCATGCATTCATAGTCCAGAGTTCAGATAGACAAGCAATCCCGCCGGCGGCCATAGCCTGAGCTAGTCATCATCACCATGACGACCCGGCCCGATGGAACGGGAATGGAAGCATCCAAAATTATGCTTTTCTACGTAGAAGTTCGGGGAAAACAGTCTAACTCGTTAAGCGGCGCGGCTAAGCTTATTAACCGAGAAACACGTCGGAATGGGGCGGGCCTGCGCACCTTCGGTTTTTACTTTTAGCGCAAGGGCAACCATTTTCTTTGCAACGCGTCTATTCTCGCGAGTTGGCTACCGGTGGAGAAGAAAAGGTCGTCAAGTGATGAACGTGACATACCGCCAACTTGAATGTCTTCGTCCATCTGCCAAATGGGCACGCATTTCAAAGTGAGACGGTGACAGAAACGAAGCGCTGTGACAGCTCGGGGAGAAACCCGCGCTGCGGCGTTTTTCGCAAACGCACGACAGAATTCGCGTTGTGTACGGAGAAACTTGGGATGCGGCAGCCGTGTATCAAATCTCCGGTGACAATATGTGTGCGGAGACGTTAGGATGGGGATATATGAAGGGACCAAGTTCGAAAGCAACATAGATTGAATGTGGGAATAGGGAAAAAGATCAACAATGTGCGTACCGACCCACAAACCTACTCGCAATGAACGTGGGTGCATCAGGGATCATTTTTCCTTCAAAGTATACCGACCGAGGAGAAGCCATCACCACCGATATCAATGATGGGCACTAAGTTCTTCCAGTGGGTCACCGGATACCGTCGCCTAGCGCTCGCCGCGGGGGCTTTTGGTTCCCTGCGGTGTTGTGTCACATGCTGCTAAATCACCCCGCGTGCCTCAGTGTACTGGGAATATGTGACAGCGTGTAGTTGTGGACTTTAGTATGTTTTGCGCTGTCGCCGCAATCCGAGATCAACGCTGCGGTCCGACAACTGATAAGAAAGCTCACCTGCTAGTACCGCAACATTAATCCATCGTTCCTTGGTGTTATCAAAAGGTTGTAACCACGAAGAAAACAAAGGAATCCAAGTCTCGAGCGCGGAGCCTGTCACATGGGTCTTTCACCTGAGAATTGAGACAACTTGAAACCACTCCTTGATGACATTAGTGTCATCGGAGCACCGCTGTCTAAGGGTAACAAACGTACCTGCCTCGGCGAGAGACTCTTTGGATCCTCCTTCTCGTCCGAATTGGGTCAAATGCTCCACACACACTCTCCCTAACACACAGATCGAGGGACCACCGCGGACGGTCATGGTATGGACACAGCCACGACGATGAGATAAAATGGAATCAATGACAATTCGCAACTGACCTCCAGAGAAGAAACTTGGAAGTCAAGTAAATCAAAGCCCACCAAGCGCCGCGCCCGCCGTGCACTAACCACACGCTTGCAGCATGTGACGTGCACGGGAGCACAAGCGAAAGGAGTTTCAAGAAAAGTTTCGGACGCGCGGACTCAGTCGTACGACCTGCGGGTTCTCAAGCTTCTCCACACTGGTGGTGGTGGCATGCCCCGGCGCGGACGGGTCAGGATAATCCTCCTGGATCGTGGGTGTCGTCAAGAGACGACAAGTCAAATGTTGCCGACCGGACACATTGAAATGGGCGGAGCCGTCCCAACGCACCCGTCACTTGAGGTTGTGTGGTTCATATTGTTCCCGATTTGGGTCGCTCCGACCTCTTTCTTACCACAGGCTTGCCAGAATTTCGGGTTACATATTTCGTCGCACGATTGTCCGCTGGGTTGAGGTTCGCGGTCACAGTAAGCATTCGTGGAAGAATGACCCACAATACGCTTATCATAGGTCTACTCATCAAAAGACGCCTCGCAGGGTTGGCGGCTGGTTCGGTTAACATCTTGCTCTGATCCCACCATCAAGTTGCGGCCAAGGACAACGTGGGATTTGGGCGGCCTAATATGTGTTTCGTCCGACACAACCGACGTCTCACTTTGGGTCACTCCAACCCCAGTGTTGCGCATTGCGTAGATAACAATGTCAAAGCAACAAATGTATTCCAATATCTTCGTCTCGTGGCCGCGAGTTGTCGTGCCTTTCATGATCAGTGCCTTCTTCGTCCAACCTGTAAGCCTCATCGACCCCCGAGCGAAACGCCACGTTCTCCACCTTTTGTCACTGGCAGTCGGCCACCAGGCATGGATAGAAGCGGAGCAATGCAGCGAAGTTCTTGCGATGTTGAGGCCCACCACAACCTGAAGAGTCTCATTCTTGCTTGAAAGTGAACACAAGGTCGATAGGTATGCCGATGAAATAGTATGCACTGTTCCAAGATAACCTATTGTCAAACTTTGGCGCCTAGCTTGTCCATGGTCTGGACGGTCGGCCACTCACTACCGACTCCGAAGGCAACTTCCGGCTACCACACAAAGAAAGGGACGTTCTCGAACTTATGTTACGGGACTTGGGGCTCTGGGTTCGTGATATGTATGCCGCCTCAGGACTTTCAGGAAGCTGGATTACCGCTTCTTACATTGTAATAGGTCGCTACTAGTAAGTTAGTTTTCTGCGGAACACCGGCCCCTGGGAGCTCGTTGGGCGTACGTGACATTTACACTCTCCATAGATACACTGGCAGGCTCACACGGGACCGGTGCAGTTAGAGCAAGCTTGTGAATCCTTCGACACCACGAGTATGGATTTATGATCAGGTTATACGTCAGTTCACAAAGTACGCTATAGATAAGAGATATGATGGCGATCAGACTGAACGAGATTGACGTTGCAATTGGTGCTCCAATACAACCGGGTTGGAGGATTAAGCCCATGTACTTACATAAGACCTGCAACAAAAGATAGAATGAAATCAAAGCAATAACGAAGATGCGTTGAGTTTTTCACTGTGCGACCTCGTCCTGACCTCTATCCCCGAAGGCTGACTAGTCCGTAGGAAAAAAATCGGACTCGGATCGCCTGCTCGCACTGAAATGACGATTGATGGAGAGCTTTTACATACAATACACGTCTTTGGTCACCCGGCGTTGGTCACATCTCTCGGCTAAATTCCGGCATTCTCTTGTGTCTGTTGGCCGGAGGTTGATATCAGGTAAGTTGAGGTAACTGAATTGATCACTGAACGCATTCGTCACTCCACACTGAAACGGTAGGTACAGACGGACATTAAGTATGGGAAACTAACCGTCTGTGATAGCGTTCTGATCGTGTCGTGAGAAAGGTTTTCTGATCAGTCGTACGGGGCCGGGGTTACGTTATGATAGCCAACATGAAAGTAGCACTCTGCGCAGCGTTCCCATCGGTGCATCCAAAAGATCTTTTGGAGTACAGTTGGAATAGTGTCCCTGAGTTCAGAGGACTGGTCAAATTTCTAATTCGAGCACCTGCATGATGTTGTCCAATCTGCGTACGAGCTGGCCGACGTTGGTGGGACTCATCAGTGTTAGCAGCGAGATTCTACTCCGATCGGAGATAGGCCAAGGGTAATAGAGAGTCCAGACACGGGCGTGGAAACTTTGGAAGGTGCTTGCTATTGAGTAAAAGGGTACTTCGTTGTCTCATCATTGACATCATCAAGTTCCTGGACCAAACTCAGGAACACAGCGGGGATGTCGAATGGCGAATGCCCATTTCCAGGTGTTGCTTTCATAATGCACAAGCTGAACAGGCCGCAAACATGACTGCTGACTGCTCCTACAATGCCTGTTTTCTTGTCCCTTGGATAATGTACAAGCGATGTTATGATCAGTGATCACTTTATGCCATTATGTGTGAGCGCTTGCTTTCACGCTCCTACAAGGTTGCAAGTTGCATGCATCATAGGTCCAACTCGAATCCGATAACCAGCCTGAGGGCGAGTCTCTAGTGGAGTGACCCGACGGCCATTGCTCTCGCACCGTAACAATCATTACACATCCGACCTGGTGCCAGTGTTACCAGGCTGAAGCGCCGATCTTTCAAATGATCAGTGGAAGCAGACAAGGGATGCAGATTGTTTACCTCCATTTGATCACAGCAACTTAGTTACTTTCTAATCAGTACATACTTAAGTACACGGGGCACCTCTTCGGCACCATTCGTCTTCCTTGGAATTGCCCCATTCAGGACTGTGTGCAGCCACGCTTTGACGCCGCTACGGGGCACGAAGCATACTATTACATACATACGTATTACACTGGCTGCAGAGAACTTCGGCTCTCCTCACAGGACGCGGCGAGATCATGCGCGCCTACGATGTCGGGGTTTGTCAACGGCACCCCTGTCCTAATGGAGTCGAACACTGGTAGCGAGACCAGGATGTAGCACCCGATTAACTCGATATGTCCAGATATGCTGATAACGGGACAATCGCGCAAGAACGCCACATGCCATTTCTCTTACATTATAGCACTGTAGCACACATTTATCTGTGCCTATGTGGTTATTTTCAACCCGCCCCTCTCTCTCCCAACCTGTGGAATGACTGATGCGACACATCTCAGACAACAGTTCACCTCGCCTCCAACAAGATGCCGACTTGACCCACCTTGTGGGCAGATGTGATGGTCGTCTTCTCACCACGTGTGACGACCAGGACCAGGCTCGGGGTCCTCCAGATACTGAGAACAAACGACTTTCACTCGCGTCTATAACGAACGACTCCCTCGCTTCTACCATACCTGCGAAAAGAACGTCTGCAAAATCCGATTCACGTGCGTCACGTTCTGAGACGGCGCCGTTGCTGGATCCTTCCGTTCCCTACGTTGACGCGCGAGTTGGAGTTGTCCTTGCATCGCGGAGTAACGATGATTTCGTGTCGAGCTTCTGGGATGAAGTTAAAACATTGGTCGCGTACGCTCTCCCTGTGCTTGGGTTTGTTTGTTTTGCTTCTTCGTATTGATCTCTGCTAATGGCAATCATTGCAGCACCCAAATATTTGAGCAGAGCATTTTATTGGCCTCTGTGGTTTCCGTTGGACACATCTCTACAATCGCGCTTGCCGCTGCCACCCTCGGGTTCTTAGCAGCCAACGTATCAGGACTTAGTGTAATCCAGGGCATGGCCAACACCTTGGACACTCTCCTACCAAGCGCATGGACTTCAGATCAACCACAACTCGTGGGTTTGTGGACTCAACGCATGGGTGGGTGCGAATTCTATTGAAAGTGGCAGGTACTCATCTCCGATGTGACAGCCGTTCTTCAACTTGCCGTATTGATCGTATGTGTTCGTCTTCCTTCAAATGATCGTAGTCGTGACAATATTCTTAGCCCATTTATATAACCTGGCTGAATGGCGAATCTCTTCTTCTGGCGATGAGGCAGGAGCCTGAGGTTGCGAAATACGCCGGTATATATTTGAAGTGGGCATCGTTTGGTCTCCCGGCCTATTCATTCAACTGCATTTCACGGTCGGTTTATCTCACCCTCTCAGTTTCTGCATATTGAATCCCGTGTCACAGCCGGTATTTTCAAGCTCAGGGTAGGAGTAAAACGTTGTAAGCGTGAAAGCATCGTGGCGCTAATCTCTCTCAAGGATTATTCGATATGCCTGCACGTATCATTATGTGTGTTGCACCGGTCAATGTTCTTTTGAATTATCTTCTTGGTCAGTGTTTCTGTTTTACGTGTCAATTACGAGTTTGACTGCAGTAATTAGTATGGGGCCCTGATTCCATTTGCCTTGGCTTCATTGGAGCTCCTATTGCAACCGCTATCTCGCTCAATCTGATTTCCATTGCATCACTCATCTATGCCATGTATTTCGTGGAAGGAACTGCTTGGTATCCCATCTCGACACGGTCCTTATCTTCCTTGGGTCCGTTGGCGAAGTTGTCTGTAGCTGGTATTGGTGCGTTATCCTATTTAATATATTGTTAGTTATCCGCTTACCTGCTTTTTGGCGCAGTTCAATTCGCATCGGAACGGTGGTACTGGGACCTCGTTGGATGTATGTGCTATGTTTCTTCCCACCTCTATCTCGCCGGACTCACGACCAACAGTCTCTGCCAGCTTGTGAGTTATCGAACGTCACAGATGCGTGATTAAGACGAGGTTATTAGCCTCGGACCCGTACCGCTGGCGACGCAGTCCGTTCTTTTGACAACCACTGCGTGTACCTTTCAAGCACCATACGCGCTGGGAATTGCCACATCCTGTCGGTAGGTTCTTTCGTTATTTCCACAATGACCGCCTGATTGATGTGTGTCCTCTACAGGATAGGCAATCTACTCGGAGAAAAGATGGCCACACGTGCGCGCGCCTCCGCAATCGCAGCCCTGTCCATTTCACTCGCTTTCGCGTGCATGTTAAGGTCCCATTCCCTCCCCTTTTCCATTGGTGTGCTTGTGTGTGACCAAGGACCTGTTATTAAGCGGGCTGTTCATGACGTTTCGGGATAACTGGGGATATATGCTTAACGATGATCCAGGTACGTGGTCGTCCCCTGGTTCACGCAGTATGAAGATGACAAAGGCTGCGTTTGATACTGATTAGAGGTCGTCGCGCTTGTGGCAGGCGTTTTACCCTTGGTCGCCCTCGTACAAGCTTGTGATAGCAGTGGCGCCGTCATATCTGGCATCCTTCGTGTGCGAGGAAAACAAGTACGTCTCATCGTAGTTCATACGCCGTCTATATGACCGTAACTGATGACGGAACGTTCCTGCAGGCATTGAGTGCGATGATCTATATAAGGTGAGTAAACTCAAGTCATTTACCATGGACATTTGGACGATTGACTCTGATACCTGATGCTTCCTCTCGAAATAAAACAGTGCATACTACCTCATTGGGTGTCCTGTCGGTTTCTGGTTGACGTTCAAGGAGCATTGGGGTCTCTTTGGACTTTGGTGGAGTATAAATATCGCAATGACATGGGCTGTATCAATAGGTATGTATTTCTGTGTGACGACGGATTGGTCAGAAGAGGTGGAGAAGGTGATGGCACGATTGGCAGTGGACAATAGTTACCAGCAGAGATTGGATGAGGAGTATGCTTGCTAAAACAACGTATGTACTGCATACATCGACATCGAGAGAGACAATGGGAGGGGAGAGTACTGCGACAGCGGGGATCTCCGAGAAGTTAGATGAGAATGACACTTATCTGTACCAGCGGGAAGAGTAACAGTTTGAATGTATGTATGTCCCCGTCGATAAAAACAAGGTGACCTTGACGGTGATGACAAAAACGTAGAAGATGACGAATGACACCACGAGAAGAGGCCCAGAGGCTGGGATACAGATCGCTAGAGATTCCTACAAGCATATGTTCAACGTGGGACGTCTTTGGGTTCTTCCTCCCCAAGTTCTGCTTGACTTTCCGTTACACCAGTCCCTAGAAAGCAGTGGAACTGAGCTGTCTGGAAAGAAATTATCCTTGTCGCTCGAACCTGTGTGGTGGCTGTCGTCGTCACTGCCGGTTTCATTTCCAACTCATATGGAAAACTGAGGCGTGTGCCAAGAACCTACTAGTTCACGTCGCGGAGCTTCCGGTGACTAGTGTACAATGGAGAACTAAGCACCTGATTCTGATCATTTAATTTCTGAGGCAGACGACGACTCGCTGCTGGAACACTAGTAGCACGCAAAACTGTCACTTGGCGTGGGCCGTTGCGGTGGCCCTTGGTGTCGTACTACCATGCAGACACGGCCGCTGATACGAACGGCGACAAGGCGCGATTCGGAACGCGTTTCTCCGACACACCGCCATACATGCCAGTGTTAAACAAGGAGACCGGCGCCGTAGACCAAGGGGATGACGTACCGATATGGTGACGCGCGGTGCTTGCTCTTGTACACTTCGCGAGGGAGCAGTTCTACCCCGATGGAGATGACAAACTCAACTCTGACAATAGACCACCATCATGTCGTCGTGTTTCAAGACTTGAACGGACCTAAGATGTCGTCACCACCGCCTCCGAACAAATATCATCAACCGCCTCTCTCGTTCCACACCTCTAACCCTGGCTGCTCCTAAGTGGAATGTCCTTTCTCAAGAGGATTCGAAGGCTGAGGCGAAATATGTCCGTTGTGAGGTGAGCCAGGGATACCGCAGACGTCAGTAAGCCCACTTTCCTGACACTTGTCTTCAGTGCACCAGAATCTTCTTCGCTCAATCCCCACGACCATTCCGACGTCGTTCGAGACGCCTCCGATGCTATTCAGACATTCCTACCTCCGGTACAAGCATTCGCAGACGCGATTCCCTGTGTCGGCGGTGTCATCAAAGGCGCAATTGGGGGAATGTTAGGTATCCTCCAGCTTGTAGACGTGATTGCGGACATTCTCAAGTCTTGATCCTGAACTGATTAGACCTTCTCATTGCGTAGGGATGCACCCGGAATAAGGACGAGATGGAGCAGCTCGCTTCCCGACTGCACGCCCTCCGCTGCTTCATCGACAATGCACCGATCGCACAGACGGCCATTGAAAATACCTTGAGATGGCGGTTGCTCAGGTTTGTCTTTCGCACTAGGAAGTAGGCATTGAATAATGGCTTGTTCTTAGCACCATACAATCAGCCACGTCTCAGTTAGAAAAAATGGAACAGCGAATTCGTGCATCTCCCTCCCTCACGCACGACATAGACCAATGTATCACAAGGATCAACAGTCATCTTTTGGAATATATGGTGGCAATTTATTTACATGAAATTTTTAGCCCTGACTTATCCGCTTTCCAACAGGTTTTTTCGCTCATGCACATCCAGAATGACGTGTTCGACATCAAAGCGAGTGCAGGCGATGTGGCACGATCTCACTTGAAGCAACTACAACTTATCGAGAAGCTTGTGGAGACAGGGGGTACAGGACAATTACCATCGACTGTGTCGCGTGGTCACGCGGTATTGGTCGATGCAACAGGGCGGGAGCACCCAATGCTCCTTGATCAGTGCCGATACTTGGACGTACGTACAATGCGAATCAACCTGCTGACGAAATTCAAACATCATGTGATTTTAGCAATTGAACGCCATGCTCCACGCCAGCCTCTTCCAGTGTAGGCCAGACGAAGCCGAAATACAAAGATGGTACATCGAAAGGAAACAGTATGATTTCGTGATTTACGACAAGGCTCACTCGCATGTAATCCCATTGACGAGGGAAAGCGAAATTTGGTCCAACTTGGAGTCGGGAACAAAGATTGTCATGAGGGCCATTTCCGAAGAAGTGGCCGAACGGGTTGCTGAGATGTATGGCTGCCCTTGTGGAACCTCAAATGCGGTTGATGTCGTGGCGTCGTTGGGGCGTGGTTGCACTATTACATGGTCAGTTTTCGTCGTTCACTTCCTCAGAGTTTGCAATAATGTACAAGTCGACATTGCGAGCGGCGCTTCCAAGTCACCCGCACCAGGAGAGACCACAAGGCGGCGGACAGTATCAACAGTCAGCGAAGAGCTCACATTACGGCAAAAGCAGAGGCAAAGTATCTTATTCGTAACTTTATAGCAAAGCAAGTGGTACGTGCGAAATAAGACCATCTTCAATTCTCTGCAACGACTTGGCTCAACCTCTGACGCAATCTCTTTCCGTCCAGTTTGCGCCAGTGCGTGTGTTTCCATGTCCGCTCCAAGTTACTCGTCAAAAGCTGACAGTGTCCTTTGGGTAGCGCGAACATCTCCATGTTCATCCTGGTGCCCGCCAAGCGCTGACTCTCATTTCCCGGCTTCAAAATGTACGTGTTTTCGTGTATCCACGTGTTCGTTTAGTGGTAACTCCCTACGTGCTGTTCGTCGTCTTCAGCCTGTGTGTGTTGTCGCTGTATCCTGCTTGTTTTCTGGGTGCTAAGTCTCCTTGTCTTGTATCCTTTCAGTTCGTAGGTGATCTCGTATACCTGAGCTATTCATAAGCATTTACCCTCTTCATGGTGACGTTTTACATCCGCAGATAGTGCGTTATCTCTTGTTTTTCAGTCGTCCCACCACAGCAGACCTACCTGTCTTGTGCTTTCCCCCCAAGGGTACGCATGGTGTGTGGCTGTCTGTCGTTTCATCGACCATTTCCTTTACTAAGTTCCAGTTTGCGAATGCATCTCTGGTCGCTCAGCAAGGCTCAATTCTTCTCAACTCTGCCCCGTGCGTGTTCCTCTCGTGTAGCACACTGACTTCGAGTTGTTAAACTGCTTCTCGTTCCCTTTACTCCGCAGCGGGCCTCCAGCTCAGGAGCAAATCACGCACCTAGAGTCGCCCGATCAATCGGACCGTAGGGTCTGACCGACCAAGTAAGTGTCTCGATATTTAGACAGGTGCCAACGTGTATGACATCTGTGGCACCAGTGTCACAACAGAGAGACTCACCTCGGACGCTGATGCAGTGGCGCCGTGCCAACGCAGCCTCCGGCGTCGTGATGAGGTAGGCCCATGTCAGTGGCCTAGAGCGATGAGTTTGGGATGGGAATACAAGAGATTACGGTTGCTTTGTTCTTCGTTCGGTGTGACACAGCATACGTATGAGCAGGCCTTGTCCACGAGAAGCCAAGCCAATCGGCTGATCGAGCCACCTGGTAAGCAACGTTGGAAACACGACAGATCATATACCCGAGTCAGTGGGATGTCGCGGGCTTGACCTCAGTGTGGATGCTTTGGACTCTCGTAGTACCCCCCCACTTGAGTGGTTAACAACGTACCTGCCTGCCTCAACTATCTGAATACACAAGAAATCGAAAACCAAGATGCCAACAAGAAACCACCCCAACAATGTAAACTCGACTGTATTAACCGGAACCATTTAAGCAGTGCAAACTGTGACGGTAAACATAAACTGCAAGCATATAAAATCAGTATGTTCCAACGAAAACTCATGTATCGCGCCGTGTGCAGCAGGGAAAACAATCAGAATGAATGTATGTCTATCAAAACGAACGACGTGCTGTGTAATCATGTAATTGTGAGGAAGAGCAGACGAAGATAAGAAAGATATATATATAAATTAGGCATGCAAAGGAGGATCTTGTGTTTGCACTGTAGCGCGCAAGTAGTGTTATTGGGCGTGCTCTGCGTCAATTGTCTTTTGACACATCTTGTCGTTCTCCAACCGCGCCATCACTTTTTCCATCTCCTTCTGCCAGTCGGTGGTCAGGCAGAGGTAAATGCCGACTGATGCAGCAAGCGTCATCGCGGCATTAAGGCCCCACCACAGCCCATAGAGGCCATAACTGTGCTCAAAGGTCAGCCATAGTCCAAGCGGACAGCCTACGGCATAGTATGCACTGTATACAATCATGAGTGAACGTTTCGACTGTGTTGTAGATACTGTGTAGCCTACCTGATATTGAGCAGCGCGCCCAAGGTCTACAGATCCATCAGTATCGCAATATCAGCCAGTACAAGATATCGCGCATACCTGCTTCCCTCGCGCACGTAATATCCCAGAGACGACGGCGCCACAGTCATCAGGAATGTGTACGAGCGCCACCAAGGGCAAAACAGCTGCGACAAGCGCTACGACCTCTGACAGAAAGGCAAATCGTATGAATCATTTTCACAGATGCCACCATATCAAGCCACATACCAGGGTCACTGTTGAAAAGATATCCCCACGTCTTACGGAAAACAAGGAGAAGGAAGCTGAAAGCACAGGTCAGCGTGCTAAAACTACAAAAAAGGTGGAGTAAACCTTAAGAATAACGCAAGAGTGACGGCGAGCACGATTGCAGTATTCGCGGCTACTCCCGCGCGCTTCGCCTTCTTTTCCCCTAAGAGATTGCCAATACTACCCGTCGGTGTCAGATTGTGTCACCAGGGCAAAACATAGAGCTGACCGAACAGAGGTCGCAATTCCCAAAGCATACGGTGCTTGGAATGCACAAGCAGTAGTGTTGAGCAAGATGGATTGTGCAGCCAACGAAACGGGTCCGAGGCTAAAGATCGGCGTCTTAGTCACAACCCCAGGACATAACCAATCATGATCAGGGGACTCACAAACTTGCGGCAACTACGGGAGAAATACTGTCAGTCACTCTGATCAGGACGAGTCACAGAAATGTTACATACGTCCGACGAGTTCCCATGACCACCACTCGGAGGCAAATTGGCCTGCACTTGAAACTAAGCGAAAGATACAACGTCAGAGCATGTAGGTACTGACCAACACTTCCCAAGCATAACCAAGCCAATGGGCCTAAGGAGGTGAAGCATCGAGTAGTAATAGGATGCCAGGCTGTCTTGTCGATGTAGTAAATACCGTAGATGACGGATGCAATTGAAATAAGATTGTACGAAATGGACATCGCAATTGGGGCTCCAATGAATCCGAGTCGGATCGGATCAGGTCCCCATACTAGATGCACCGTCAATATCGGAGTATTGTGCATGCCGAGAGTGGCTTACCAAGAAGATAGCACAGAAGTGCATTAATGGGGGCAACACAAGTGATGATCCGTGCCGGTACATCAAACAACCCTTGAAGAGTTCAACAGAGCTCAACTCGACTACCTGACCTTCATTGTTTTGGTCTTACCTTGAGCTTGGAAATAGCGACTGATGTTTGTTGTCAGAATGAGACCAGCGATCTTTGCAAGAACACTGACCGAGAAATACAATTAAAGGCGTATGCTGGGAGAGAAAAAGTGGCCCATTGCAAGTAAATACCGGCGTATCTCGCCACCTCCGGTTCTTGTCTCAACGCCAATAAAATGGCTTCACCATTCACCCAAATCACATAAATCGGCTGATGACGTTGTGAGAATCTCTCGATACTATTCAAACGAACGCATATACTCACGGGTAAGAGCATAACTTGAAGAACAACTGATGTTGGAGTTAGCACATTGCTACTCGATCAAGCAACACATACATACCCATGCGCTGAGTCCATAATCCGACGAGCTGTGGTTGACCTGAGGTCCACGCGCTCGGTAAGATAGTGTCCAAGGTGCTAGCCATACCCTGGATGATACTAAGTCCAGAAACATTTGCCGTCATGTACCCTAGCGTTGCCGCAGCGAGCGCAATAGTAGAGATGTGTCCAATAGAAATCACCGAGGCCATGAGAATACTGTGCTCGAATACATGTGTACTATAATAGTTTTACTTGAGCGGGCATGCGAGCCATTTGAAATAAAAGATTAACGAACCCGAACACTGGTAAAGCATACTTGGTCAGAATTTTGGCTTCTTCCCAGGCAACTGCGGTAGCGCTCCGTCCGCCGACTTCAGCGCATTCGTCGCGTTCTTGGATGCGGGGTATCGGCGGAGCAAGAAGAGGGGTTGATTCCGAAGGTGGCGTCTCAAAGTCGGAATCCAGGGCAGCAGGGGATCCGGAGAGACGGAAAGACCGATAAAGCTCAGTCTTCGTCGACTGAGTTGGTTCACGGGATCTGAGCCAAGCCCTGTCCTCATCATCAGAGAGGGTCCCGTCAGTGGAATGAAGACCATCACGGCTGTTTGCAAAGTGAGCGAGGATGGCGTAGTCGTGAGGGACAGACGAAGGAGAGCCGGAGAGCCGTGCCATTGAGCCGCAACGAAGCAGCTGCAAGAAGAGGGGGTTATAAAAGAAAATGGAAAATAAGGCAACGAACCTTCGGAAAATATATACATTCGGCATGACGAGAACCACAATTTGGATACGGGCCTGGCTATGCCGCATATGTCGGGTAGATGTGCTCATCAATCGCCTTTCCCGCGGACCGGCAAAACACGGATTACAGTATTATTAGCTGTCAACACGCTAGTACTTACTATGCAATGCCACCGGAAGCATAAGTAGATCGGGGACGTGTGAGGCAGTGACTGCGATCCGACCTCCCTGCGGGTAAACGGGTGGCGTAGACAACGTTCTCGATCAATGACCCTGCATTCTTGTCACTTTTTGGCGCAAGACGCGCCGACATGCCACGACCTGTATAAAATAAATACTCACCATCGAGGGCGCAACATGGGCCCATCTCCGCATATGGATCAGAAGCTACTTATCAGAATCTGGCAATGATACCTTGTGAAGTCCGCTGACGTAGCCACAAGGTCAGATAGCTTTCGATGACAGTTGACACGGACAACCGCGTAGCCCGGATAAAATTGGTTTCTTATTCGCTTCCCCGGTCAAAGTTCAACTTTTTCCCGGATCACATCGCTTGGCATACACGCGGAGTCTAAAATTAAAATGCAGCGCGATGATCTCATAGGAGCACAGTAAGCAACGGTTCGAGTTTTCTGACAGTGTATTAAGTATTAATTGCGAAGCCAACATCGCCCGAGTTGGGATAGTATGGAAACAATATCCTCCCAATGCAACATGCACTTGTGGGTGTGGGATGCTCATGATGAAGATGACCCGGGATTGCCGTTGTCCGTCTGCTCTTCGCATCAACAAATGCTGAGTGAGCAAGGCGTTTTTCAGAGACAGCGACAACTTGGGCAGCCCGGCGTCGGCATCTTTCTTCGAGACTTTTCGAGTTGTTAAATCAATAATCCACGCCGACCCGAAACCTTGAGTCGTATGGCTCCCAGGACCACATCAAATGTCAACTTCGATTGCGCCCTCTTGTCTACGCGAGAGCAGCACCAAAATATAAATTCTACGCCCATCTCACCCGTTCAAGTCGTGGAATCATCAATCATATCGTGTCAATCAATAGTCATATCCGTTTTCACACACTCGTTCCTCGTCCCGTAGTCCCTGTTGAGATGCTTTGTCCTCCGCCAAGCGCGCCATCACTTTCTCCACTTCCCGTTGCCAGTCCGTCGTCTGGCAGAGGTATGTTCCCAAGATCACGACCCACGCCATTGCGGCGGTCAAACCCCACCATAACCCAAAAAGACCCCACTGCTGTCTGAATGTCAACCAAAGACCAATCGGGAGACCGATGCAATAGTATGCACTATTTGTGCCCGACGTCACCGATTAATGTTGCAGAAAAGCAAGCAAGTATCAGACTTACCTAATATTGATTGTTGCACCCAACGTCTGAGTGCGCGGTTTATTCAGTTAACGAAGCTTATTGAAGATGAGGGCAATGTTCACACCCACCTGTTTGCCTCGTGCGCGAAGTATACCCGAGATCACGGCCCCCCATTGGTCAAAGATTTGTACGACTGCCAACACAGGAATAACGGCTGAGACCAGCATCACGACCTCTAGGAAAAGTAAATCCAATAAGTGATAAGCACTCGAGTCGTATAACCTACCTGTATCGCTATTGAACATGTATCCCCATCTTTCTCGGAACATCAAAAGGATGCCGCTTCGAAATGACACTTATTTACAGAAATGCAACAAAAAAGAAGGCGCGGACCTTTGGAATAATGCGAGTAAAATGGAAAGAAGCACGGCAGCATTCGCAGCAGCCCCAGCGAGACTTGCGTCCTTTTCTCCGAGGAGATTGCCGATACTTGAAGGGAGGATACCAAATTGAATTTAATGCACTCCAGTCGCGGGAATGCAACTCACCGAACTGAAGTAGCAACGGACAGAGCGAACGGGGCTTGGAAAGTGCTCGAAATCGTAGAGATTAGCACAGATTGTGCTGCCAACGGAATCGGTCCGAGCCTGAAGAAGCCCACTTAATGATAGATCCGTGCTGTGATGATACAGCAATACTACGTACAAGCTGGCGATGACTAAGCATAGTTCTGTGGTAAGTCACTGACAGAAATATATATAAAATACAACGTACGTCCGACAAGTTCCCAGGACCACCACTCAGATGCGACTTGACCTGCATGTGGAACATATGAATTGATGTGACAAAAAGAGTAGATATTATTATAGGTGGTGCGCACCAATGCTACCCAGGCTCAATTTTGCCAGCGAACCTAATGAGGTCAAGCACCGAGACGAGATGGGGTGCCAGGCTGTGCGCTCCACAAAGAACACGCCATAGACAACAGATGCGACAGAAATTAAATTGTACGAGATGGAGGTCGCAATTGGAGCTCCGATGAAGCCAAGGCGGATCGAATCAGGTCCCCAAACTGAAACATGTCACCAAACCCAGTATGGCGGCCATCAGGTAGGCAGCTCACCAAGGAGATAGCTCAAAAACACATTGATTGGTGCCACAAAGACGATGATACGTGCGGGCACGTCAAACAATCCTTGATGAGTCAGTGAGATTAGTACGCCACAGTCCAATGGAAGCATTATGATCACAATACTTGCCCTGAGCTTGGAAATATCGACTATGGGTCGGTCAACGTAATACACACCATGAAGAAGGAAGAAACTTACCGAGAAATGCAATTGAAGGCATACGCGGGAAGACTCAATGACGCCCACTTCAAATAGATGCTAGCGTATCTAGCAACCTCCGGATCTTGCCTGATTGCCAAAAGGAGGGGCTCAGCGTTGAGCCAAATCACATAAATGGGCTGGGAACATTAACAATAGTGACGTGCGGTTTCTTGGTTCTCACTGAGTATAAACACTTACAACCAATGCGATAAGTTGGAGAACAACTGACAAAAGAGGTAAGGATTATTATTCAGTACGTACACCCATTGATGAGACATACCCATGCGCTGAGTCCACAGCCCGACCAGTTGGGGCTGACCTGAAGTCCAAGCACTTGGCAGGACCGTGTCTAGCGCGCTAGCCATGCCCTGAATGATACTGAGACCAGAAACGTTGGCTGTCATAAAGCCAATGGTGGCGGCGGCGAGCGTGGTAGTGGATATATGCCCGATAGCAATCACCGAGGACATGATGATGCTATGCTCAAACACTTGTGTACTTCGGTAGGGTTCAGCAAAGATACACATTGAGAAACACGATTCATACTAACCCAAACACAGGAAGAGCATATCTAATCAGCGTGATCGCTTCCCGCCAAAATATGCGCGAAGAATCATGGCATGCCCGCTGAGACGCATTGTCGTTGGCAAGCAAAGGTGTCGTCTCTGAGGGTGGGCTAGAATCTACAGACAGTATTTTTGTGCTCCTTGGGTCCAAAAACTTGAAAAAGCCTAGAAAGGATACAAAAGAGTATTTTGTCGCGGATGGCATTGAAAGGGGAGGCGGATGGTGCTCGGTTCCCCCTGCTGCGCTGATATCGTGATTCATAGTACGGTCCGAATAGCGCGCTGAAACGACATCAATATTGTCTTGACGGCGAGACGACGGCGTGTCAATGCTAGGTACATGAGCGTCCGCCATCTGAATCAAACAGCCACACTGCACGGTCACCGATCACAAGTGGGGAGGACTAGAAGAAAAACAGTCAGAAGGTGAAATTAAAATACGATCGTTTTGTTCTCAAGGTTCCCGAACATTGTGACAGCCGGAAGAAAATTTTCAGTGCCACATGTCACGCGCTTAGTGGAAATAAGTCGACCTGATCCAGCTTTACGGTAGATATCAAGGTAAGTATTATTTACACCCGCTCTATCACATCGATTCTCAGATCTCAGTGATCTCTTATCATGGGCTCACCCCTATGGCGGTGAGAATTTCTCTCTCACCGGGAGGACCTGCCAGTTGTTGACATCCTCGACCGAGCTTCGAATCCCACCCCACAGCTGCATCTGAACGTCGACCCAGTGCTGTATGCCAGACAGACAGGACAAGCTCGCATGATCGGCCCGATAACAAGCACTAAAGGCCCCGATATGGGGTCAGTTTGAGGAACAGCGGTGCACATATCCGTGGCCTCAGTGAGATAGAAGAATCAACACATGATCCAGGCTACGGCATAATTACATACTGTAAGCCCACACCGCAGTTACATAGCGTAGATTTGAACCACCCTCGAGGGATTTTCCGTCTACGATATGATCGCCCGTCGTCGACGTTATTACTGGCTCTTTTTTTCCAGATTTACAATCAAGTCTGTATCTTCGACTACAGCTCAAGTAAAATAAGATTGTAGGATGGTCTTCTTGGCACTCGATCGTGTGCAGTGGTTGAACGTTGAACGGTGTTGGGTAAATCGAATGCGATAACGACACTTGGCTCTTACCGTGAATATACACGGTTGACACTCAGTACTCAGATTTCTCACAGTCGAATCGCATGTGCCAGTGAGAAGGGTTTTGAACGGGATAGCGTCTTCGGTTCGACTCGTAAGTGGTACGTCCTGAGTTATTACATAAGGCTCCACTCGCACCTCAAAGCCCCGACCCAACACTCAATTCGCCATCCAGATTTACTAGATAAAACGACGTCGTGAGGTCCCCACGCATATGTCAATGTCCAGTTGCCGATATCTTCTTGCGTTTCTCAGAGACTTGTCACTACCGCCACGAACCTTTCGGAGGCAGGGATACACCACGCTTGCGAAGGTATTCTATCTGCATTACTCTTGAAGAAGCTCACCGCTCCACAGGATATGCACTCCGATTCGACCTTCCGCATCCCGATAATCGACTTTTCTGCATTTCGTACCGCCTCTGCGGTCTCAGAGAAGCGTCGCGTCGCTAACGATATCGTCGATGGCTTCAAAAAAGTTGGTTTCGTATACTTGAGTGGTCACGGCATACCTGAGGAGGTGATAGAGAGCGTATACCGAAAGGTAAGATCCTCACGAGAGAAAATCTCCCGTCAACGATCATACCACATTCTGCAGAGCGCATCGTTCTTCAGTTTGCCCCAAGAGATGAAGGTGCGGAGGTTGAGTTCGACTAGTTTTTGCATGACGTCACGACTGAGTGAATCCAGGATCAAGTTGCCTGGGATGGTCCTCGTGCCAACCGAGGTTATGTTAAAGTAGGGCGCGAACGCGCCACGCAGTCTTTGAATGCGGCTGAAATAGCAGCCCTACGCACCCCTGATACAAAAGAATCGATGGAAATCGGTTGTGACTGGGATTTCTTACGGAAGAACAAATGGCCAAAGGAAGGAGACTGCCCACATTTCAAAGAAACCATGGTAGAGTTCTTCCAGGCAGGTCATTATTGATTCTAGACACCGTTTAAGCCTCATGACCTTGAAAGACGTGCCATGATTTGCATACCGCTGTAATGCGTTCCATTGCATTGGGGCTGGATCTTCAAGAGTCCTTCTTCGACCGAAAGATTGACCAACAATGCCATACTTTGAGACTCCTCTCCTACCCTTCCATTCGCACCCAACTTCTTTTACAAGATAGCCAAATAAGGCACGGCGCGCATTCAGGTACACTCTGTCCAATTCTTGGTGCGAACGGATATTGAACTGTTGCAGATTTCGGGTCCATAACCTTATTATTTCAGGATTTGGTGCGTATAAGGGTGGGTGCCGATGTTATTAACTCATCTGAATTCAGGTTGGCGGACTAGAAGTCCAAAACCCGCATGCCGAACAGTTTTGGCCTGCGCATCCGATTGTGTGTCTGGTTTTCGAAGCATGGTATCAGGTCAAGGGCTGACGTCTTTGTTCAGCCAGGGACTATCGTCGTAAATGCGGGTGATTTACTTGCACGTTGGAGCAACGATGTGTTCCGGTCCACGGTCCATCGGGTGGTGGCCCCACCAGCACAAAAGATTGACGGCACGGGATATGTGACGCCTGTTCGCCAATCGATCGCGTTCTTTTGCCACCCTAACTTTGACACGACGATCGAGTCAATACCAACTTGTGTTACCACAACGAATCCCAGAAAATATAAGCCAGTGACAACGGAAGAATATATTGTTGGGCGTTTGGCTGCTATTTATGATTGACAGAGCTGAAGAGTAGCCTTGTACGGTCCCAGAAGAACGGCGACAAACTTCACTTGTGTATCCCTTCGATAGATTAGCCAATGTAAGCTTGATAGCATGGTGCTACTGTACTACTAGTAAACGCGGTCACGTGACGGTAATTTCGGGTCATTGTTCGCGTTTGAGCATTGACCAGCCTGAGACACCTTTTGAGAAAGACTTGTACTTGCTTTCGGCGCGTATTCTCACGAAATGAAGACAGTAATAACCGACGACGACGGCGCTGAATGGTCCTTTGAAATTCTCGAAGGCGACCGTGTCAATGTTCCCACAAAGCCAATCAAACAAACACCTCCAACAGAGACTTCCAAAGAGTACGTCTCGCAATGAGCACGTTTCGGCCACACCTCATCAATCAAGTATCGCACTTGTACAGAATCCATCCATTCTTTTCGAACAGCTTTTCGACAAAGGTCACGGTCTCGGGAGCCGATTCGGCCGGCCAGCAAACGATGAGACGCGTTCTCGACGTAGTCCCACCACCTTCGCGTATATTTTCGCCAGCGTCGTCCGGGGAAAAACAACGGACTGCGCAAACAATTCCTACCGAGTGGGTACACCGTCCTCCAAAGGAAATAAAACAGATTTCACTTCATAGCAGTAACCCACCAAGCACGTCACCGCGAGACTCTTCTCATCACGAGCGGGTCCAGTTCCAAAAGAAAACCGACTTCTTAAAGTCTCGCGAGCCACTACCACTTGTAAGGGACACGCCCTCCGGTTCGTCGACCTATAACAGCTCGAAGAGCAGGGTCAACGAAGAGGAATCGTCACTTCCTATGTATTCCTTCTTGGAATACCAAAATGTGCCAGCTGTGGTATACACAAAATCTGAAAGTGAGGCGAACAGTCTCGTGCAAAGTTTGAGAGGGTGAGGCAGCTTCTGAATCGTTTCTTCGTCCGGTATATCAAATCGAGTTTTGGCCAGGCCGCTGGGTTTTGACCTTGAATGGCGCGTCATGTGGCATCCTGGTGCCCAAGAGAGACGAACAGCCCTAGTACAACTGTGTGACCATCATACAATCTTGCTCATCCAAGTCAGCAGTATGAAAAGTACGTCGTTTGTATTCGTACGTCGCTTTGCTTACTCCAGACTGACGTTTTGCGTGACGGCGTCAGGGTTTCCCAAAAAAGTCGTGGTCAGTCTTGCATGTTTTGATGATGTTATTTTCGAATTGAACACGTCCACAGGAGATTATCGAGTCAGCCCATATTGTGAAAGCAGGCGCTAACATCCTAAGTGAGTATCGACTTTTATCCGATGGCATCTGCATTCTTACATGCCATGTCCATCAGACGACGGGGAAAAGCTCTACCGAGATTTTGGAATTCGAGCCAAGGGACTCGTCGAGCTTGGTGCCTTTGCCACACAAGCTGATACTGATTTCCGCTCTGTCTACAATCGGGACATTGTTAGCCTTGCGAAGATGGTTGCCATGTACCTCAGCAGGACACTTCTCAAAGGCAAAGTACGCACCTCGAATTGGGAGGACGACCTCTCGCGCAAGATGGTCGAATGTGAGATGCTTCCTCGGTTCCATGCAACTGACATGACTTGTTCCGTGGCATGCAGATGCAGCCAACGATTGTCACTGTGCACTCATGGTGTATGACAGACTGCAACAAATTGCCAACAGAGACGGCAAGGCGCTCGATCCATCCACATACTCGTGTCAAGTCACGGGAAATCCTCGTTCGCCCAAATCAAATTCGGTGTCCCTTGCCACTTTCGGGAAAAGCCTCCACGCTCGGTCGGGGCTGGCGTCATCGGTACCTGACTACTGTATACCCGAACCCCCTCGACCACAACAGCTCCGTGCGTATAAGCTATGGCACGTCGACAAGATGCCACTCGATGGGATGTGTATGAAACTTCGGATTGGCGGCAGAGTCGAGCCGCTCAAAGAGAGTACGGTCATGTGAGCATCCAATCTCCAATCTGATACTACACCCTTCGTCTCACCTTGTGAATGATAATACAAATAGATCGTACGTCGTTGGGGCCCTACAGGCAGATCCAAGGTTACCGTTCAACATGGACGACCTCAAGGCGCTCGTGCTCATGGAAGCGAGCAGTTGGCAGCGACATCGGCAGTGGATTACATCGCGGGAATAAATTAATGCGCGTTCTGAGTTCTCAGTGCGCCAGCTATATGTACATCTATCTTTATTCCATAATCTAGCCCGACTTCAATGATGATTCGCGGCGATTCCCGGTTGGATGGACTCGTCATTGCCTTCCGGCTTTTGCTTAATCCCCTACGGTCAGTGACGCTACACGAGTATAAATGTGCTGGATTTATGTAGACAAAGGAGGCATGAAATTTTGTACACATGAACTGAGCATAAGGGACGACTTAACCTAACCTTCTTTGGATAAAATAAACTACATAACTTCAAGAAACAAGTTTTCCCGCCAAGACGAATCATTCGTAGATTCGATAACCTAGTTTTCACTTGGTGTTTATAATCCAGCGCCTCAGACTCGCGACAGGACTCCCCATGCTCTTGCGTATCCGGAAAAAGTACATGCTCGCAAACATGAACAAGACCTGTGAACAAGCAGCGGTCAGCGTCTTTTTCCTATGTAACTGACATGCGACACGACGCGGTGCGCGTACAGGTAACGATCCAGACGTCGACGAATAAGATGAACTGGAAACCCACGTGAAGCCCAGCTACCCCTAGAACGATAGCCAAGTCCCTCCAGCGATGTCCATACGAAATATTGAAGGTCAGCTGCATAAACTCGTCTGTCGTCCGGAACGGACAAAATAGGCAGTCCATGGTGGAGTTCGGGTTGGTGAGGTAGCCGCCGGCATAGGAGATATATGGGTCCATGTAAGCGCTGCAGCTCATCCCCGCGGGCGGTTCGATAGTGACAAATTCGTTGGTGGCACAGGTGATCAACTGGTGTCCGATGGCTGAGCGACGGGGACGTCAGTGACTGTCATTCCGCGCTCCGTGAGTGACGGAGGGACCCACCTTGTCCTAGTAGACCCTCGATAACGTATGTAAAAGGGGAGACGCGGTACATCCATTTCCACCACCCCATTTGAGAGTACCGTTGTATAACGCCGGTGCTACAAGTATCCATCAGTAATACCCCCTGGTAACTGAAAGAGGGATACGTACAACACAGTGGAGATTGTGAACAAAGTACTGAACAACGTGGATGCGATAACCGCTGTGGGAGAAATGACTGCAACAGCTAGCCCAAGTGTGACGAAGCAAAGTGGGAATACAACACAGAAAAGGAGAAACGAGAAACCGGAACGTGAAGGGTCAAACCCCGTTGTCCAATACCAACAGAAGAAGAAAAGGGACACTGCGAGAATATTCCACGGAGTTTCGATGAGAATCTGAGACGCGAGGAATGCTGTCCAGGTAAAACATCTTGAAGGACGTTCTCGGACCTCGTAGACAGTTCTGCTTTCCACAAACTTGCATTGTACTTGCTGTACTATTGGCATACAGATCATAGTTGCCAAATAGATCGACTGGGAGTGTAGTGTCACTCGTTCATCTAGAGCCGATTATGAAGTAAAACGTACAAAAAGTTTAACCTGGCAGCCCTGAAGAGAATTCGGTGATCGGTAGAACGTGATTCCCATAATGAGTCCAGCAGCAACGCAGACACCGAATTGGGAGTAGATGTACGTCGGATTTCGCCAGCGACACACAGTGCCCCGGTGGGTGAGGACAGCGAGTTGTTTCAACCAAGAGCTCGCAAACTCGGGAGGCGTTTTTGTGCTCACGGCAGGACGAGATTTGCCCTCTTCGTGAACACGTTCTATTTCTCTCTCCAGTTGGCCTGCTTCAGGAGAATCTTTCCAGATCTGGTTCCAGTCAGTTGTGCACCTCAGAGTCGCTCCTGCTCCTATGACATCTAACATGTACTCGGCCCTAGAAGGAGTGATCAAGTTAAGGCGTTAATAGCCATTGATTGAAGAGCGCTCACGGGTTTGCGTCCTCGGCGCAGCGAGGTGCTCCGTTTCGTTGGAAATAATTGATTATTGTCGTAGACCTCTGACCAATATCACCAAGATAAACCATCTGGCCACTTTTACGGAGCAACAGCAACCTGTCAAAAAGTTGAAAAAGTTCAGCCGATGGCTGATGTATTCTATATGCATTCATGAACGACTGCAAGCGACACTGTTTGTTTGAAACAAGGCTTACGTGCAAAGAATGGCTTGTCCATTGTCAGCGAGCTCTCGAAGGAGTGTGACTATAGCCCAGGCAGACTGGGAGTCAAGACCGGAAGTGGGTTCATCCAAGAAAAGCAACAATTTCGGCTAACCACACCCTTATGATCCCCACGTGTCATGATATGGATCTTTCAGTCTCTTACCTTGGCGGCCAGCTCGACCCCAATAGTAGTGCGCTTCCTGGGTTCGACACCAAGCGAACCAACGATCGCATCTGTGTAGGCTTCCAAGCCGCACATCTTCAGACACTTGTCAACGCTGGACAAGTCTCAGACATCAGAAAAGAGCATGGTTGTAGGTCAAGACGTACTAAGCTTCCTTCTCCGCCATTGGAACGCATGCGGGCTGACGAAGGTTTGCCGAGAAAAGAAGGGCCTCGCGAACTGTCGTCTCCGGAATATGGGTATCCATTTGTTGAACGTACGCTGTCTGGGCCTGGAAGTCCACAGGAAGCGGATAGCCGTTCACGAGGCAATCACCTCGCACAACGCCAACCGAAACACGCTGGGCAAGTACGTTCAGCAGCGTCGTCTTTCAAACGCAATGCCGATGATGATCAGTAACCCTGTCCGTTAGGACCACGCGATTTCTAACCTTGCCTGAGCCACTCTCTCCCATTAAAGCCGTCAATTTTCCGGGAACGACGTAGCCAGAGACATCGTCGAGCAGTTTGCGCACGTTCCCATTTGAAACGGGAATCTCATAGTCAATATGTTTCCACGAAAAAATGTTGGATTCCACGCGTGTTTGGATGTCCCCAAATTGGTGGTTGACGGTGTCTATTCCAGTGTCGTTATGTGTCTCATTAGAATGATAACCTTGGGCAGAATTTTCTTCATCCGGAGTCTTATGGATGCGGACGCGATTACGACCCTCTTTGAAAAGTGTCGCTGCAGTATCCCGCACGGTCCGCTCATTGTACTGGGTGGAGAAGAGCAGAATCGCAAGGAAGCCGACATAGAAAACGCACAGAACTCCTAGGTTCTGCACGAGACGTTACACGTGCACACGCGCAAGTGCACAGTGGTAATCACATACCTTCCACAGATTCGAGTACGAGTGACCAAAGGTTGCATATACGTATGCATTCCCGGAAACAATCCGTACTCCAGGTTGTGATCCAATGGTAGTGCAGACCTGGTTCGCGAGTGTGGCGTTCTCATACCAAGGCCCAGAGGGCACGAGCGTCGTACACAACCCATCAATCGTATGGAATTCGTTGACCATCAAGGACTCGAAAGCATACCGGAACGGCTACACAAAACAGGGAAACAATGTCAAATTCCGTACATGTTCAAAGGGAGAGCTTGTCTTTGGAGTACATACATTTACAAAGGTTATCCACCTCAGAACCCGAACGATATTATCAGCAGGGATAGCATAGTCAGAGAAAAGGACCATGCAAAGTGCCAAGACTCCGGCCGTGGCAATAGCAGCCGATTCAGCTGTCGACAAGGCCGCGATGCCCCTGAAGCAGGCTTTCATTACGAGCAACACGGCAAAGGTGAATAGGAGAAACGTGCTATGGAGATTATCAGATGTTCCGGCCAACAGAGTCGGATAGGAACAACGCACAAGTACTGTTCGGGTGTTTTTTGGAGCCCAACCAAAAAGTAGAGAATAAGTGATGTGATGGCACTGGATATCAAGGTGATTGGGATGTCAACAATGGTGTGAGCCAAGCCCTCGATGAAGGGATAATACAATGCCGCTTTTTTATGGCGGAGAATGATCGAGCGCTGAGAGAAGAGTCCGGGAATTTCAGCCAAGGTCTCCATAGAACCGCAAAACAAGGCACTACGAGCGTAGATATCAATATCTGCATCCGATGACGACAAAGAGAACGTACAAATACATAACGCTTCCGCGGGAAAAGTACGCACTCGTGTCCTGAGCGATCTGAAGGAATACCCCCCCGATGAG
>JBBPMD010000158.1:976-43897 GCA_038090095.1 Zangia roseola
ACCATCATGCCTGCATTGTTGAAGACGACGTCCACGCGGCCGAATGCATCGTGCGCTTTGGAAAACGCCACGGGGATCTCGTCAGGCTGGCTGACGTCCAATTTGACAACGGCAAGCTGGGTGGACGGGTACTGGCCAGCGAGATCGGACAGTGCTTCAGGCTTGCGGAGGGTGGCGACGACCCTATGCCCTTGTTTTAAGAGGTACTCGGTCAAGCGGCGGCCGAAGCCAGAGGAAGTGCCCGTGACTTCAAGGCATGTCAGCTCCAGGCAGGTTAAAGGTGTAGGCAGACTTACTGAACCAGACTTTAGATTCTGACATGATGCAAATGGGATGATGGATGACTCTGCGTATGGATGCCAACACCCGGCGCCCTTTATCAGTCCGGGAGATGTCCGGTTACTTCTTGGTTTGGATGCACATGGGTCATGGGTCAGCAGGTTGGGTTCCTGTAGACCCATCGCACGATTGCGTCGGATATACGATGACGACGATCTCGGCATCAACTTATCGACTAGCCACGCAAGCTAAGACCCAATTCAAAATCGATTACAAAGGCGGTCAGCTTGATTAGTACTGACAGCACGTAATATCATAGATTCATTGAATGAAGTTTGTAATAGGGGTGTTCGAAGAACACCACTAAGCCAATTTGAGGTGGTGTTCGAGACATAAAGGCTATACAGGACGTCACCTTTCCGTCCCAGCGCCTGCTCAGCAGACGTGAGCGAGCTTGTACGCGAATTCCACGAACAACATGCGGTTTCGATCAACACACCTCAAAGTAGGCCACACCCGAGCCCTCCCTACGAGTATACTCGATCGGACGTCCGGATGGTCTTGGAAACGATGCCATCGTGATATAGAAAACTACAAAAGAAGAGGTGTTCAGTATGATCGTAGAGAGACCGACTTTTGCGTCTGATGTCGATCGAGATCATGGAAGCATGGGTCAGCCAAGTCAGACCTGATCACGACAACGGCCTCACTTTGAGATTGGTAATTCTTTACTAGCGCAGAGATTTGTGGCGTAAATAGATATCGATCATTCCGATGACATCGTCGATAAGAACTGTATGTCAGTGCGCAGCAAGACAGAGACCCAAGGGTTAATGGTACAATATAGCGACTCCGAGCCGCAATGGCACTAGTTGCCCACCCGACAATTCTGTTGTGTACCATCAGAACCACAGCAAGGATAGGGAAAGTGAGGGATGACAACCATTGGCATCGCTACGCCGACCTGCGATTCAGCTCAGTAGGTCATTACGTCGTCATCATCGGTTCGGAATGACGAAGTGACGAGTACCAACTTGAAGGTGAGAACTGAGTAGCAACCAGGTATCGTAGCGCAAGCCCAAGAACAGGCCCGGGCTGTCTTCTGTCCTCAAAAGTATACGTGGTTCGAGGAAGGCTAGCGTAAGCTTACAGTTACCAATCTCGATATATCTTCAGTTCTGCTCGATTACCTTTTCGAACGCGCTGGAAGAACACTGCTGCAAACAGGAGGCGATTCGATCGAGATGCGCCTTCTTGGACCAATGTGGTGATCGTCTATGGGCTTCGCCCGATGGCACGATTGCATGTTGAATCCCGACGAGTTAGGATCTTGGTACCGCGAGCGAAAAGGATGATGTTGTTACCAAAGACTTAATTTCCGTTCGGTGCGGCCTTATAATTACAGGGTTCGTTGGCGCAAAATGAGGTGGGCTCCGCTTCCGCTCTGGGGGCGTTTAGAGCCTGGCCAGCAGTCGACTATCCAATGCTTGTGCGTCATGTCGGTCGCGAGTGGCTTACGGATGTCACCGTATTCAAGCACTGGTATGCATTGCCCCATAGCGAGGCTTTTGATATACACCGATGGCAGACCTACGACAGCGCCTTGATTTTCTCCATGAGCACGTGCTTACCCTTGGCCTCGCCTGCCACCATCCGCGCGACAAACGCGTCGTCGAACCATTCCCTCACCGTCGCCTGTTCCTCCGAGCTGCCTTCCTCACGTATCCGTTCCAACAACTCGGCGACGACAAACGCGCCTTCACCCTGCGCAATCGCGATCGTAGTCGCCTTACCAACGAGCGAGAGAAAGAGCGATGCAAATGCCGATGCCGAGAAAACAGGCGAGCGAATGACAGCTTGTTCCGAATGAGAGAAATGCCCGCCTTGGAGGAGAGATTTGTACATCCGAGAAGCATGCGGGAGATCGATCAAATGCGGTCGCGAGGGATCTTCCGATGGGTAAGGGGATGCGAGCGCGTCGGCGAGGGCGTTCATCGCGGATGACTTGTCTGTACGAGTGGATGTCAGGAATCGGTGTGAATGACCTAGTAGGGTGGAGACGGACCTCCTTCTGCGTAGAGGACGATGTCCAGGACAAGTAAGCTACCGCCGGTGTCTCTCGCCGTCTCCGCCCCCTTTTCTGTCACGAACTGAAGAAGACCTTCACTGGCGGCTTTCCGTATCTCGCTCTCTCTGACCGAGTTGTCCTTTTTGCTTGTCTTTGCGCGTACGTGATCTGTTTCTGCTATCACAGCGATATGTGCGGGCGTGAAATGCCTTCGTGATCGCGGTACTATAAGATGGAAGAGGGAACGTCTTCCTTGGGGACTCGTTACGAGCGAAGCAGTATGCGTCGTTATATCAAAAACAAGAGACTTGGCTGTGAGTTTGGTATCGCTGCAGAAAGATGTCAACAAGGCGTGAACAAGATGAAACGAAAGGCGCACTCAATCACATCAAGTGCTGTAAATAGCACGAGTTGAGCTTCGTCATCAGTACACATCCGTTCAACATGAGGCTTTATCACTTTGATGATATGTTTCCGGTCCTGAAACATCATGTTTGAGCGGGTCAAAGTACCTTGGTCAGGAGACCAACCTTCGCCGAACCATAAACGATGAATTCACGAACGACTCTACTGCCATCCTTGGTATGTACCATCTCGGCCAGAACATCTTGGCAACTTGTTCAATTATCGTAACGATGTCGACCACGCATATAAGCTGGATAATTCACCTTTCGAAAATTTCTCGGCGTAGTTTTTCCTGTTCTGATTCTCCTTCGACACTATCGACAGCAGTTAGGCACTCCCACAACGCGCGATGCACGATGGCGTGTGTAATGGCGCCTTTGTCGGGGTTATTGAATCTAGGTAGTGTTGAAATCTAAGTGTGGATGCAAAGACGGTTGTACCTACATTGTCGTCAGACTTTCTTTTAGAGCAGCGAGTAAGCGTTTGCGTCTGTCTCCCTCGACGCCCTCGAGCAGGCCGCGAAGTCCCTTTTTTGCGGTTTCGATATCTTGCGCGGTCCCTCTGCTAGAGGAGAAAAGGGCAGCCTCCTTCCCGTAAAAATCTCGCAACAGGATCGAGCGTTCATAAGCATTGGCATACAGCTCAAAGGCATCTGCAAGCACGCTCGATGCTTCCCGGTGTAGCAGGAGTTTGAGTACATGTGACTGGAACTCAGAGAGGATCGACACGCGGTGGGCTGGACACAACCTGATAAGCTTCGTTACCAGAAACTTCAGGGCAGATTCAGAGCTCGAGTACGATGACGAGATTCAAATTGGGTGCACTTACTTTGGAGTATTTGCTCTGCGCTAGCTCCTTGTAGTGCCCCTTGAGTTCCCCAGCGACCTGGTCTCTCTCTCTTTGACCTCCGTACTTGACGACGGTTTGTATGATCCTGCTTGCATCATGCTTGAGTACGATCTCCTTTACTTTTCCCGTGACGGTATCCATCAGATCTCGGACGTGCTTCTGGCGGTCTGTCGAAGAGATATTCTTCTGACGTGCCAGTGACCAGATACGTTTGGCATCGGCGATGAGTTGGGAATGAGGTTTTGCAGCTTTTCGTTGCTCATGTAATGCGCGCTGAACTTTGTGTGATTCCCTAGCAGCTGATTTGTGCCTAGCATCAAATGACAAGAGCTACAAGCGGACCGAGAAGCTCACCGTTTGGATCCTTGGCCACGCCGTTATCTATAACCATTCCGTCCTCTTCTGAGTCTACTTCGTCGACCTCTTCCCCACTCGCCACATCACCGGACTCGTCGTCGGAATCTTCTTCGTCTACCTCCTTGACGGGGAGTGTTACTGGTTGTCTCCGCTTCTTGGCGTTTTCATCACTGTACTTGGAGGCCGCCTGTTTTGAGATGTGTACTCGCTTGGATTTTGGACCGTCTTGAGACGACGCAAGTCTTTTCTTCTGAACGGCTGGCATCGTGTCAGAGTAAAATAAGGCGGGACTATTTTACGCGCTGATTTCTGGAGCACGTGATCTCCTCGATCAATACGCGTAGTAGACTCCCGACGTCGGTCCATGCATTCGATCTGGAAATCTCAAAGTTCTGGAACTGACTAAGTCGAGAGGGCCATCGGGGAGAAATTTAAACAAGTATGGTACCGCAGGTTGATCCCGCCGGCGTTGTCCCATCAAGTAATATCATCTCATAGCCTAGGTGTTCATTCAATCCATAGCGCCGTTTCGGCGATGCTGTCTGTAATAATAATATTGTGGTGACGTTCCGAGGTCTCTGGATCCCCGGACGCACCGGGTGGGCTGTTGTTGATTACCTCGGAATTTGCCGAACCACTTTGTGGTGTATTCTATTGCGGTTCATTCATTGTCATGTCAGGATCGTCGTCTTCCTTGGTGCCTTCTTTGGAGCCAATCTCAGGTATGCACATATCACCATATGCGGGAAAAACCAATATCCCAAAGCCCTCTAACGCCTCAAAAATCGGTATAACATGATTGCAATTGCGCAGTTGAATTGCTCTTTATATGACGACTGTCCACCGTGACGGTCGTGCTGACGTTGGTCTGATCACAGCTTCTCTTGATCGGTAAGGTTCTGACACTTATATGGATGGTATGACTATAATCGATGTACCGAGAACCGGTCAGCTGTGATGTCCATCTCTTTAAAGGCTGATCACTTCGCTTCCTTCTTCCCATGGCATCACCCCCCTCCACTTTTGCGACTCTCAGAGCCCTCCAGCTCGTTGTCGCCGACGCCTTGGACGACATCCAGCGCGTCTTTGCACAAAACAGCTTCTCTGAACCCCCACCCACACCTCCTTCCCAGTTGTCCTCCCCAGTATTCTCGAGCTTCCCAGACGGTCCGTCCCCAGCGACGTCCCCGTTCCCTACCACCCCGCCCACCTCTTTTCCTCCGACGCCTCTCTCGGCCACATTCCCCTCCTCCCAAGATTCTCCCCCAGGCGCCCACACAGACGTCCCGCTTCTGGACTACCCTTCTCCAGACTGGCCGCATATCCCTGATTCGGCCGGTGAGAAACTTGCACTTCATCCGGATGCCGCTGCTGCCGCTTCCAGGATCGTCGCCGCATGCGGGCAGATGTCGAGCATCGTGCACAAGCCATTTTCGTCCATCTGCGACGCGATCATGAACGTACGTACCCCCGGTATATGCGATTATTCGTTGCCACTGACTTGGAACTAATTTTGCTGGACATATGCGTGTATCAGTATAACCTCCCAGCATGTATGCGCCTCGTCGAGCATCTCCATATCGTCGAAATTCTTCGAGAGGCCGAACAGAACAGAAAGTGCAATCTTATGGACGAACAGGACGCAGGAGACCTAGTGACTTGTCCAAAGGCGGAGCCTGCCCTTCGCACACATAAAAGAATAGGTGCATCCCCTTCCTTGCGCCCACTTGATGGTATTGATTTTATCATTCTCCCCCCGCGTTCGGTTGCATCTACGATATCGGCCCTTTGCTATTGAAGAGGGCCTGCATGTTGCAGACATCACGAACCTTATATGTTCGTACGCGGGCGAAAATTATGTTGATCGCAGCGACCTGGGTGAGCTTTCAACAAATCGAAGGCGACGTCTGTCTTCCCTCGTCTCTAGCATTATTAACATTGCAGTAGTGCACGCACTCCGATTGCTCTCGACACACCATATTTTTCGAGAGACCGCACCGGATACCTTTACACTCAACAGGATAGCGAGCCTTCTTGACAGCGGAAAAAGTGTCCTCGACGTGTTCTCAAAGTCGGTGATCTCTGTCATCAGAGCTAATTCGTCTGATCAGATCTGACTCCACCACAGTCCGGAGTCCAAGTACGATGATACCGGAGGAATACCTGCGTTCGTCGCATTAATGTAAATATATGCGCCTCATTTGAGGGTGGGTTTGTTGACGAAATTATTTCTCAATCAGGACCGACGAACTCTTCAAAGCCGCAGCATACCTCACTGAAGCATTCACCGGCGTTCAGCTCCCAAAACCGACATCCATCAAATCTTTTTCTGCCGACGCAACGTCATCTGGAACAGCTGCTCTTCCTTCAACATCTGGTCTGGTCGCGAATGGCGCAGCCCAATGCGTTCCTGCCACTCGTTCCTCGAGCGTTCTGACCCACATAGCGTACCCGGAGGACCAGGACGTCCAATCCGCTTCCTATGGACTTCCGTCGACGGACCCGATGGAAAAGGTTAAATCAACTTCTCTTCTTGCACGCGCATGGGTTAATTTTTTCCCAGGCCCATGCGGCTCAGATCCAGGTTCCTCCTTGCCCTGATGTCGCTGGACGTTCAACACGAGTGGAGCAGGAATGTCCACTTTCTGGGGGCGCCGATAAACAAGAGAAACTCACTGCATTCAGCCTGGCGTTCCGCACCGATGCGCCGTACTTTGACTGGCTAGAGAATGGAGGCGAAGATCCACTTGGAGGAACGGGTCAAGGAGTCGGCACGCATACTCAGATAAAGATGAGACACGCCGTTCAGAGTGACACACCTGCGGCGTCTGGTAATGCACACAGCAGCGTGCCGCAAAATTCGTTTAGACTCAAGCGCTTTTCGAAGGCGATGGTGGGAACGATAGGGTGGGAGGCACCTAAGGCGATTTTGAGCGGTAAATTCTTTGCATCCCCCATACGCACAATCCCATAGTACTGACCTCCTTATCTTATAAGGATTTGATTGGAGTTCACTCCCAACAGGCTCCGTTGTAGTTGACGTGGGCGGTGGAATTGGAAGTACCACGATGATTCTCGCCCGCGCCTTCAACGACCCTGACGTTGAGTCGGCTCAGCGGAAGGATAGTGTTCACAACGAAGACTTAGATGCGATTTCCGGTGATACTTCCACGCTTCCTGGTGGTTCTTCGCTTACTGCTAGTGATCGACCACGAGATGCTATAGCAGCTAAGGACAACATGAACCTCCGCTTCGTTATACAGGATAAGCCTGTTGTCACCGCCCTTGGTATAGAGGCGTGGCGTTCTAAGTGCCCGGAGCTGCTCGAGAGCGGAGAGGTTGTATTTCAAGGTACTCACTTTCCTGATTCAAGCATCGTTTGTTGGCTCAGGCGCGCGCGTTGGCGATATCCGCATACAGATCAGGATTTTTTCGAGCCACAGTCCACCTCACAACCTCATCCTGCGGTATATCTTTTGCGTGTCGTGCTCCATGACTGGCCGGATGAACTTGCACGACGCATCCTGATTAATCTTCGAGTCGCATCAAACCCGGAGACACGGTTGGTCATTGCTGAGCATGTCCTCCCGCTAGCCTGTGTCGACGAAGACGTTCTCGACCAAGGAAACACTGGAACATGCGAGGAAAGCAGAACAGGCGAGGAAAGCAGAACAGGCGAATGGACACTCAACTCGGTCCTCGCTCATGTGGAAGGCGCTGAGCGTACTCTTGTACCTCCTCCCCTGTTATCCAACCTAGGGAAAGCAAGCGCAAATGCGTATTGGCTAGATCTCACTGTAGGTGGTCCATCCATCATTCATCGGAAGTGATTCTAATCTGCGACTAGATGCACATCTCGCTGAATGGAAAAGAACGGACTCTGCGCGAATTTTGCGCCCTTGGCCTTTCTGCAGGCTGGCGCGTGACGCGTATGACGCGCCCTGAAGGCTCGCTGTTCGCATATCTCGTCTGCGAGCCGATCGCACTACCGGACGAGGCTCAAGCAGTTCACAATGCCATCGTCCTCTCTAGCGAACTTTCAACTGTGGTCGCTATCCCACCTGAAGAACCAGTTCATCTCTCTCATGTGGATCCATCTCGTCACAAACGGCTGCCACCACGGCCAGTGCCACTGTTACCTTCTCCTGTCTTTGAGCGTCCGTCATCACGCTGTACAACGCCGACATTTGGATCTCGTATATTGTTGCCCAAAGATGAAGAGCTTCAAACTCCAAAAACCAGAGGTACCGGGGCAGCCAAGAAGTGGCTCAAGTCCAAGGGCCTGGGCGTACGTAGTGTCATGATGCCAAAGGCGGAGAAACAGAGAGAAGAGCAGAACCCGTCAAAAGGTGCTGTTGCAGGTAACAATGGCGATGTTCAGAGCGGGGTAGCTGCCACCTCGTCTTCCCATGTCCGTGTATGGTGGAAGAAATCACCTCCGAATTCCACCAGCAACAGCAGTACGGCGGTTCACGAGCTGAATGGCCACTTGTCGGCATCACGCGCCACCGGACCAGGTCGTCGAGGAACTCCCAAGTCGATCGACAGTCCTTCCACGCCAAGTTCACGCGCATCACCTGTTCATCACAAGTGGCCCAGTACAGAGTCCACGGCACCACCCGTTCCCGAACGCAGTCCACGCGCGTCCTACGCCCGCCGACCGAGCATCGCCAGCATCACCCGGAAACTCTCGTTTGCCAACTTTGGTCGCAGACCGAGTGTTGCGGGCATCATGGAACCGCTACCGACGCCAATGCCCAGCGGGACGGAACTGGCTCCGCCAGCGGTCTTGCAAGGCGATAGTACGCGACGTCTCAAGCACCTGCCTAGCCTGCCGACGCTCGGACGTGGTCAGAATACTGCTACCGGACAGCGATCCGCCCGCCGTCGTCCAAGTCTCAGTATCGTCGGGGGTCCGCCGCCGCCACACACGGTCGCTAAACCCACACTTCCACGTCGCACTGACTCTCCAAAATCGAGCATCCTCAAGTTGCGTACTAGCCCGAACGCGAGTGCACAGGGTTCCCCGCAGACGCTGCATTCAGCCGAGTCGACTGGGAAGCCGACGTCGATTCCCATCCCTCGACGCCAACGCCGGGTGACGCTGTCCAACTCGCCTGGCACGTTGAAACTCCAGACGCAGGATCAGCGCGGGAGTGCTGACGTTCCGGTACCCGAGGTGAAGCGAATGCGGAGCGTGCCCAAGTTGCCACGTCGTCTGAGCATTCCGATGTTACGGCGCAAGCAAAGTCAGTCTGACATGCTTCCCAATGCCGGGGAGAGTGTGGGGTAGGTACAGTGACCGGATTTGGCTATTTTGGTTTGGGTTAGCTGCGTATGTCTCTGCTACGATATCAGTTCTGTACGAGGTGTGTGTGATGCTGGTAATCATATGTTTTGCTTCAGTTGTACTACTTTGATCGAGTAGACGTTGCAAGAGATCTGAGGCTAGAGGGTCTGGTTAACTATTAAAACCTTTAGCTAGGAAGATAGTGGTTTCTGGCTTCTGGTGGGAATTATGTACCTATCATGTAGTGATTTTCTCGAGATAATCGATAAGCACTCAATAAGTAACCTTTCATTCTCGAAATCTTACAAATATTGCAAGAAGCGTTGGCCCAGAGCCCTGCGATCTCATCTCGGATAAAGCAGTCTGAGGCGTGTTCTAACTGACCCTTGCCACAACGGTCCCAACCATTTTCCCGTTCTCCCGCTGTTTCGCAAGATCATTTAACTTCTCTCTTCTTTCCATCCATGTCTCAGTCAGCCACGAAGGTTCCTATCAAGGTTGCGTACGTATATATGCACTCGACCGTAATCTGCTTCTCCGGCTAATAGCATGCAGGATCATGGGCTCAACTGGCACTGGTACGTTTACTACTTTTACTGCTACGACCATGGCATCTATGTTCACGCCCCTCTCCCATTTCCAGGAAAATCCGCGGTGTGCATGTTATCACTTTGCCCAACATCAGCTTATGTTCCCTCTGTTATATATAGTTTGTTCATCATCTCACTAACGACACTGAGGTCCGTATCGGCCACAACATCGACTCCGAAACATCCGAGATCCAGATATCCCACTACACAGATGTTGAAGCTGGGCGTTCCATCATGCTAGTCGATACGCCTGGCTTCGATGACTCCCGGGTGGGCATTACGGACATCGATATCCTACAAAAAATCATAGATTTCCTGCAGCCGGAGGAAGGGCAAGTGTATTCAATCAAGCTCCTGTATCGGACCTTTTGACAAATACAAATCTATAGCGAGGAGAGGCAGTTGAACGGGATCATCTACATGCATCGGATCTCTGATCCTCGCTTAGGCGGTCTTGCCAGAAAGAACCTCCGAATGCTCGAAGCAATGTGTGGAAAGAAGTGTCTTCCCCACGTTCGTATCATCACTACCTACTGGGATCGTGACGACGGGAAAGGTCTCATGCGAGAGGACGAACTGAAGCAAGGTCCCTTCAAACCTCTTCTCACATCTGGAGCCAAGATGTGCCGCTATCTAAATACTATCGAGTCTGCGCAGTCGATCATGGCGGAGCTCATTCCGCTCCCAGAAGTCAGAACTCGGATCCAGGAAGAGGTCACGGAGGACATCCCATTGGGAGAAACGAGTGCCGGTCGTATCATCAGTAACGGGATCGAGGAGTTGCGGAAGAAGCACGAGAAGATGTTCGCTGGCCTGAGGAAGGGGGTAGAGAAGGCTGTGCGAGTTCGTGATGAGGAATTGAGAGCTGAGCTAGAGGCCGAGCGCAAGGACATAGAGGAGAAGAACATGCGTGCTGAGGAGGATCGGCAACGATTGATGATGACAGTCCAAGAACTCCGGGACCAGCAGAAGAAAACGGAGAAGATACTGGAGGGGCTCCAAGCCGCGCTCACAGCAAAGACTATGGAGTTGGAGGAAGCGTGGAATGCAACAAATAGAGTAATGGAAGTGTCTTTAAAAGAACTGGAAAAACAGGTCGCAGACCTCCGAATCCAGAACGACGGGGCGAGAAATTATGCCAGACGCGGGTTGCTTAGTCAGTTGCTCCTTCAAGTTCTTCCGCTTCTAGACTTTATTCTGAGCTTTTGTGCAACTTAACTCTACATTGATGTGTAGCAGCACAGTTCATAACTTGAACGATTTGGTGCATGCACGGGCCCAAGCTTCACACTGGCAACCATAGTGATAAACAATGAGATGCTACCGCAGCTACTAGGGACGATGCGAACTTTTTTTTTCATTGCACAGACTAGTACTGAGGGATGGCGCTCCAACTGTCCGAAGGGTTGAAAGCGGAGAGGTTACATCCCCCAAGGTGTGTACATGCGCCTTCAAGCATTGGATTATCTGCTGACATCCCTGGTAGTATCCGGGTATACATCAAGGTTTCTTTGAGCTACTGTTCTAGAACTTCACCCCGCAATCTCGCTGTCCTCTGTAACCAGCTTGATGTGCCTGCAAGGCGCCTCCTGATTAACCTTCGGGTTGTGTCCGACGGGCCCGAACCTCGAAGATACCATCAGTCACTGCCACAGTGACCTCTGAATCCCCTCAGCCAGCCGGTGATCGACAATCAAAAACTACGGTTAGCTGAAGCTGTGGACCACAATTTGCGTGGCTAGGTTTTAAACAAGCCTAATTTTTTGTTCTTCACTCGACTGAGTAGCCTTTGGACCAATCACAGCATCATCAAATCATAACGTTATCAACTTGAATATGGTCTTCAGATAGGCCGCACGAACATCCTTGACCACGTGAATGCCAAGGCACGCGACGGAAGCAGCACAAGCGAACGGGCGCCGAGTGTAGGCCGCACCCCTCCCCTGATATCAAACCCATAGAAAGAAAGCCCAAACGCTGACTGTAGTACTAGACTATGTGGGTCGGCGGCGTTCCTTATCATATCTCGGTGCTTCTTGCTATACAGAAAAGGAAGGACTGGACCCTCAGCGTAAGTTTCGCGCCCTGGCCCAAAGTTTCCACGGACTGACATTTTCATTGCAGGGTCTGAAACACACATTGTGGCAGGCGCATCGCCTTCCGAACTTCGGGCCCATCCGGCTTCCATGCCCGATCGCGGACCCTGTGATGGCCTTCCCTGGCCGCACACCTTCGGTGAGGATTAATTTCCTTTGATCAACATGGGCCAGTGTATGCAGTAAATGTCCTAGTACGGCATGCTGTGAGGAAGTCAGCCTCAATAAACTAAGTGGGCCATTCGACTCCAGAATGGCACCATGCACGTTTGGTTTGGTTAGGTTATTAGCTCTGAATATCCATTTTTGCCGGCCTATTGTCCAATCACACCTCTCAAAAGAGCCGTCAAGCGATGACGCAACAATAACGTTGTTCTGCTGCCTTTCAGATGAACGTCTACCTTCCTACATTGCTTCCACTGATCGATAAATTCATTTTGGACTCATGCTTCGTGCTCTCCAAATATTTGGGCTATGACGCTCGCGAGCGCTCATTGTGGGTGAGATAAAGCGGCAGAGTCTCAGACCCTCGAGCACTTTCCGATTCTCTCAGTCTTAGCGATTCCTCTCCTCCCGTCGTTTCATAGTGCCGTTCAATTGGCACGTCTCACCTACCTCCGGTCATGTCCCAGTCAGCCACGAAGGATGATGTCATGATTGCGTACGTATACCTCGTAATCACAGTTCATCTATTCGACTACTAAACGAAAGTATACAGTATCATGGGTCCAACTGGTACCGGTACGTTCGCTTCCACCATCACGCCTGTGGCCCATCCGTGCTCACGTCTCTCCCATGGCTAGGAAAATCCGCCGTACGTATGGTAAACTTTGCCCAACGTTAACTCATCTTCCTTCATTACAGTTCATCCGTCATCTTACCAATGACGCTGAGATCCGTGTCTGCCACCCCATCGACTCCGAAACGTCAGACGTCCGGGCCTCCTCCTACATAGATGCTAAAACCGGGCGTTTCATAATGCTAGTTGATTCGCCTGGTTTCGACGACTCCCGGGAAGGCGTTACGGACATGGATATCCTACAGATGATTATCGACTTTCTGGAGTTGAAAGAGCGGTATGTTCGATCAAATTCGTATCTCATACCTTGTGATGAATCCAATTCCACAGCGAAGGGAAGAAGCTGAATGGGATCATCTATATGCACCGCATCTCTGACCCTCGTGTGGGCGGTCTTGTCAGAAAGAACTTGCTAATGTTCGAGGCGATGTGCGGAGAGAGGGGCCTTCCTAATGTTTGTCTCGTCACTACCTACTGGGACCGCGAAGACGGGAAAGGCCAAGAGCGAGAGGATGAGCTAAAGGAAGGTCCTCTCAAAGACCTTCTCGGGTCCGGAGCCAGGATGCACCGCCATCTGAACACCCCCGAGTCAGCGCGGGCGATCATGGCAGAGTTTATTCCGCTCCCAGAAGTCACCACTCAGATCCAGGAGGAAATCGCCACTCGGATCCAGGGGGCGCCTCCAGCCATGTCCCACTCAGCCAAGAATGGTGATGTCATGATTGCGTACGTATACCTCGTAATCACAGTTCATATATTCGACTACTAAACGAAAGTATATGTAGTATCATGGGTCCAACTGGTACCGGTACGTTCGCTTCCACCATCACGCCTGTGGCCCATCCGTGCTCACGTCTCTCCCGTGGCTAGGAAAATCCGCCGTACGTATGGTAAACTTTGCCCAACGTTAACTCATCTTCCTTCATTATAGTTCATCCGTCATCTTACCAATGACGCTGAGATCCGTGTCGGCCACCGCATCGACTCCGAAACGTCCGACGTCCGGGCCTCCTCCTACATAGATGCTAAAACCGGGCGTTCCATAATGCTAGTTGATTCGCCTGGCTTCGACGACTCCGAAGGCATTACGGACATGGATATCCTACAGAAAATTATAGACTTCCTGGAGTTGAAAGAGCGGTATGTTCGATCAAATTCGTATCTCATACTTTGTGACGAATTCAATTCCATAGCGAAGGGAAGAAGCTGAATGGGATCATCTATATGCACCGCATCTCTGACCCTCGTGTGGGCGGTCTTACCAGAAAGAACCTCGTAATGTTCGAGGCGATGTGCGGAGAGAGGAGTCTTCCTAATGTTTGTCTCGTCACTACTCGCTGGGACCACGAAGATGGGAAAGGCGAAGCGCGAGAGGATGAGCTAAAGGAAGGTCCTTTCAAATCCCTTCTCGCGTCCGGAGCCAGTATGCACCGCCATCGGAACACCCCCGAGTCAGCGCAGGCGATCATAGCGGAGCTTATTCCGCTCCCAGAAGTCACCCCTCGGATCCAGAAGGAGGTCGCGGAGGGCTTCCCACTGGGAGAAACAAAAGCCGGTCAAATCATTGATGATGAAATAAAAGTGTTGAGGAAGAAACATGAAAATGAGCTTGCCGACCTCAGGGGGCTGCTGGGAAAGGCTGTTCGGAATCAGGAACTGAGAGCTAAGCTAGAGGGAGAGGGTAAGATTCTACAAGAGAAGATCATGCGCGCTGATGAGGATGAGCGCCGATTGCTGATGACAATGCCAGAGATACACGAACAACAGCAGAGAGTCGAGGAGGCGATGAAGCGGCTCCGAGTCGCACTTGCAAAGAAGACCGCAGAGCGGAAGAAGGCCTGGTTTAATGTCAAGAAAGTAGAGAGAGAATTTGTGGAGTTGAAGCAGCAGCACGACAAAGCAGAACGTTACGCCAAGCTCGGAATATTTGGGAAACTCCTCGGTGATTTGGCTGACGGCGCCAAACAAAAGAGTAAACATTTTTGATTCTTCCAACCGTCTGCCGAGGCGGGCAGCTGAAATCTATGTAGGGTACAGTAATCCTTGGCAGGTTCTCCATGTCTCGCTGCTGTGAATGTGATGGTATGCGTCTACTATTATTGTAATAGTGCCCCTAATATTACTTATGTAATGTCCGGATACCGATTGTGTGACGATAACCTAAATGTAATATGACCACTAGTAAATTCGCTCGGTTATAGATACTTAGCAACTAGTAGGGTCATAACAAGTCAGGACAGCTTAGCGGTACGAATGCAAGATGGGGAAGTCGGTACCCAGGCCATCTACATATTAATCTCCCAAAACGCAAAACTGCCGTGCCATCGTAGATGAATCAAAGTGAAAGCTCAGAACAGTCGGTCGAGTCCAACTGCGCAATATTCATCAAGTCACACGATCACATTTCGACCATTCCGGATCCTGTATTAGTCTGGTGACCAGCCCGCTATGGGACAGACCCAAGACCACGATGAGCGATCGCGGGCACCAGTCGATCAACCTGCTGTAGCACACTCATGTTTTTCCCTGTCTAGACTCATCACTCCCCTCCAGTAAGACCGTATGGGACGAGACAAGGAATACATATTCAAAGCGTGTAGTTCTGCATACGAAGCTTCGACACCGGGCGGACCTTTCCGTAAATGGCGGGCTCTGCGTCTTTGTCTGGCTTTTGGTGGGGTGGTGAGCGTCGAACACGAAACCCGTATATATGGAAGGAACTGAAGAACTGACAGGAGAGGATAGTACGAGGGGGCTTGTCCTAGGCTAGCTGAGGGACTTGCCACTGGCACTAAGGTAGCGTGTACCCGTACACGGGCGGGAGGGATGCGAGTTGTACGGCCACGTGTCAGGACAGGAGACTGACCCGATCAAGAGAAAGACGGCCATGGTGGACGCCGATTGGACATTGAGGAGTGCGCCTGTTTGTTTCTGATACGGTACCATGTGCATGCATGTAATATTTGTAAATGAAATAAAACGGCGACTATACTTCAGCCGCCACGTGCCCGCGGTGCAATCATCAATTTAATAGTTTTTCGGATCACTGCCTCGCCTCAATATTGTAAGTCACGGCATGCTCCGAGAAAACGTTGGTTCGGGTTCGTGCAGTATTTAACAATACAGAGCCGCGTTTCAACCGAGTCTTACAATCTCAGCTATTCCTCCGTCGTTTCATAGTACCGTTGTTGACACGTCCCGGTCAGTGATGAAGGATTATGTCAAGGTTGCGTATGTATACCGCATTGATAGCAGTTCGTTTCTTGGCTAACAGAAATACAGCGTTATGGGTGCAACTGGCACTGGTGCGTTTGTTTTTACCACGACCTTCATAGCATCAATTTTCACGACCCTCTCCAATGGCTAGGAAAATCTGCTGTATGTATGATAAGCTTTGCCGAACGTCAATTCATGTTCCCTCCACTACAGCTCATCCATCATCTCACTAACGACTCTGAGATTCGTGTCAGCCACAGCATCGAATCCAAAACATCTGAGATCCAGACCTCCTCTTACATAGATACTGAAACTGGGCGCTCCATCATGTTAATTGATACGCCCGGCTTCGACGACTCCCGACCAGGCATTACGGACGTGGATATCCTACAGAGAATCCTAGACTTCCTGGAACCGGAGAAAGGGTAAGTGTATTTGATTGAACTCGCAGCGCCCACTTTGTGACGAGTGCGTACCTATAGCGAGAGGAAGAAGTTGAATGGGATCATCTATATGCACCGCATCTCTGATCCTCGCTTGGGCGGCATTGCCATAAAGAACATCCGGATGTTCGAAGCGATGTGCGGAAAGAAAGGTCTTCCTAACGTTTGTCTTGTCACTACCTACTGGGACCATGAAGACGGGAGGGGCCCTGCGCGAGAGGACGAGCTAAAGGAAGGCCCTTTCAAATCCCTTCTTACGTCTGGAGCCAGGATGTACCGCCATCAGAACACTCGCGAGTCTGCGCGGGCGATCATGGCGGAGCTTATTCCGCTCCCAGAAGTCACCACTCAGATCCAGGAGGAGGTCGCGAAAGACATTCCATTGGGAGAAACCAGCGCAGGTCGCGTCCTCAATGAAAGGATCGAAGAGTTCAAGAAGAAGAACGAGGAGGAGCTTGCTGTGGTCAGGAAGCTGTTGGAACAGGCCGTTCGCAATGAATTGAGAGCTGACCTGGAGGCCGAGAGAACGGTCATAGAGGAGAAAATTACGCGTGCTGAGGAGGACCAGCGCCGGTTGTCGTTCCCACTGCAAAAGCTCCGTGAACAGAAGAGGGATTTCCCGAGGGCACTGATGCAGCTTCCAGAGACCGCAGCGAGGACTACAGAGCTGGGGGGGGTGCAGAGGGCACGTGGGGGCTCCCGGAAATTCTTCCGCAATTGGGGCTCGGTTACCGTTGAGTGCGCCGTGAAAGTGAAGGATGTTTTCGAAGTCGTTGGGACAGCTTCTGGCGCGCTCATTGGGGTAGCTGTTGGCGCTGTCATCGGGTTATGCATTGTCGGGCCCGTGGTGGCTGTGAAGCGGGCAGTATTCGATCGGTGAAGTCTACGGTATTTATTTTCCCGTCAGGTTTTCATACCTTCAGTATCGTAAACGTGAGTGGGGATCTTAGCATTTGGTACTACTGTAATAATAGCACTTAGAAGTGCAACCTGGTGGCAGAAACGATGGTGAAGCGAAGCCTCTGACATAATCTTCCAGCATGTTTTCGCATTGTGATTTGTCCAACCCTTCACATCGTCGAAGTTTTGGTTTCTCGCGGATGGACAGGACGCGGCATCTTTATTGCCTGTAAGAGCGGGTGCGCTATAACGAGTGGACGTGAGTCCTGGGGCTTATCTACAGATATGTACGTAGAAGAAGAAACAGACTCACCCTCTCAAAATCGTCTTAGGTGCCTCCCACTTTATAACTCCCATCATTGCCTCGAAATTGCTCGAGTCTAAACGATTTTCGCGGCACATTATTGTGTATTGCTGGGCACCGTAGATTCAAGTTGCGTGTCACGCAGCTCTTTGTCAGTTACTCCAAACGGGTCTTCAAAGCTTCGCCTCCACTCTCTAGTCAAAGTACGGCGTATTCAACTGGGAGGCCAGGTTAAAAGCGGAGACTCCTTCTCCGCTTGCGTTGAAGCTTCAACAAGGTCGAAGGAGGGACCTAGCCTAAATCGCGCGAGTCTGGAAGGGTGTGAAGATCTTTCCTAGTAATTCTGTCGATGAAAGAACACCGGAGGCGGGTTATTGGAAATTTATCTAGGTCGCTAAGTTCTCTACGTCGAGACTGAGGCAAGTCTTTTACATCTTTCATGCACAATCCCTTCGACAATCTGGTTCTCTCTACCAGGACTCGACTGGTATCACTCCCAAATGGTCCCATCGTAGACGACACAGGCAGTGGAATTGGACGTACTACAATGATTCTCACCCGCGCCATCAGTGACCGGGCTAGAGTTGATTCGGCTCAGCGGTAGATCACAGGTCTAAGTCGCTAGTGGTCCTTCACCCAGTGATGAACGAGACACTCCGTTTCGTCATACAGGATAAGCCTGTGGCCACTGCCCTCGCCGGCATCGGGGTGCGCATGGCATTCCTCGTGTCCAGAGATGGTTGAAAGTGGAGAGGTTGTATTTATGTAAAGGTGTGTGTATGCGTTTTCGCGATTCCAGCATAGAGCTGTTGGCGCAGGTCTTTGGCATCCGAAATAGATCCGGGTGTCTTCGAGCCACAGCCCATCTCAGCGTTCTAATGTTACGGTGGAAACAAGGTCTGCCTATCATGCTTGACGACGGGGAGAATGAGGATTAGACACTAGCCTTGGTTTTTGTGATTTGGATTGGCCGTGTGGAATAGAATGAGCGTTGCCTGCTGTTATCACGCATCTATACAATGTGACACGAATACCAATGCTCGGCTTGTCACAAGCCTCGTCTAGTAGTATGTTCAGAATCAAAGAATTGGGAATCCCAACGTGCATGAATTTGAACGTCCTCGGATGTAACCCACAACAACTTTACGAGATGCTTTATCCCGCTTCTACCAGAAGACCAGTCTGCAACTTCGATACTCTCTCGAGGGCTCTCTCGAGGGGCTACTCGGTCTTAGAATCCATCTTGCATGGAATCAAGGTTAGGTGTGCACCTCGTCAATAACCTCTCCCCAAGTCATGGACAGCGAGACGCATACCACTTGATTAGGCAGCCCCACACCCCTCATATACTTCCACTTGTGTGCCTCATTGTGCCTCACACCATATGCTTCTCCCTCCCAGTCTGGGTAAATCAACGTCACGGGCTGCCATACTCCCAAAGTCAGAGTACAAGCAGCCAGTCGAGCATGCATTAGCACTGGGGCGCCACAGATTAATGATGTGGAAACGGCGTTTCAGCAATGGGTTCCGGGAGGAGGTGACGATGATCACGGGCAATAGACGACGCGGTGGTTTAGTCTACATGGATGAGCGATACAGATTACAGGTCTGGGGACTGCCGTCTGTCTGTCCGGGTCGACAGATGCGGATGACAGAACGATATTGATATTCAGACAGGAGGATATGATGCACGCTAGGAATGACTCACTTTGATCAAAGACGACAACGCTGCTTGCCCCGGCGAGTTTCTTGATCAGCTCGTACGGTACACTGGGGGTGGAACTCTGCGGTGGTCTCTTTCTCACCAAGGATACTGCCTTTCCAAGCTGGAAACCGACATTGTCAAGTGCGTATTGGTCTTCAGAACTGCACACGTCCTCGATGTCGACCACGCGGAGATATTTGGCCCAGCTACGGAGATGTCCATCTGTCTTGGTCGGTGTTGATATAGTGGAAAAGCCATGTCCTGTCCATGTAGTGCGAACCGGACGTGGCGGCCCACACTGAAATAGGTGCGATGGGCTGAGTCGCTGCGGCGGCGGCGGGCCCGGGCACATCGACCAAAACAGCGTCAAACTTATATGAGGTCTTCACATCGTCGGAAGCTGAAAATAGCAGACAACATGGACTTACAAGTTACGGATGGTAGTTCCGTTACCCGGTGAGGCGGTTCACGACCAGAATTGAACCTGGCTGTCACGTACACAAAAGAATAGGTGTGTCTTCTTCCTCTTGCCCACTTGGTGGTATTGATGTTGTCATTCACGACATCGACCCTTCCTATTGAAGAGGGCCTACCATTACGAACATGGTGCGCTTGTACGCGGGCGAAAATTGCAGCGAGCTTCCAACAAATCTGGGCCGATGTCTACTGTACCTCAGCATTATCAACATTACGGCAGTGCATCCCCTCCGATTACTCTCGACACACCATATTTTTCGAGAAGACCGCACCAGATAACTTTGTACTTCTCGGCAGTGGAATAATGTATCCATGCTGGGTTCTCGAAGTCCATGATGTTTGTTTGATCATATCAGACTAGGCCATAGCTCGAAGTCCAACTATGGTAGTACCGGAGGGATACTTGCTCTTGTCGCATTAATGTAAGTCACCTACAGAGTCTACCAGCATATACGCTTCGTTTGGGAAGGAGGTATTGACAACATCATTAGGACCGGTGAACTCTTCGAAGCTACAATGTATCTCGCTAAAACACTCGCCAGTGTTCAGCTGCTGACACTGAAACAAGCTGCCAACCCATCTTTTCCTGCCGACTCGATATTGTGTGGGCCAACTAGTTTTCTTGTCATGCCGTGAACGGTATGTCTCCATGCGTTTCTGCCACTCGCCCACCACAAGTGTTCTCACACATTGTATACCCGGAGAACGAAATCGGCCAACACACTTCCTGTGCTCTTTCGTCGACAGAATTGTTGGAAAAGGTTAAATCATCTCTTTCTGCACGCGCATGTACTAATCTCTTCCCAGACTCACGCGACTCGGATTCAGATCCCTCACCGTCCATTGGTCCTCAGGCTTCAACACAGCCGGAGAAAGGACGTTCACCCTCTGGAGGAGCGGCTAAACAGGGGAGGCTCTCCACATTCAGCCTCGCTTCCCATACCATGTGCCGTACTTTGATTGACTAGAGAATGGTGAAGATCTACTCGGAGGAACGGACCTAGGAGTTACCACGTGTACCCAGACGAGGGCGAGAAGTGTCACAAAAAGTGATGCACCATGGTGATTTAGACTTGAGCGCTTCTCGAAGGCGATCACAGGAACGATAGGGTGGGAGGAATCCAAGGAGATTTTGAGCGCTAAGTTTTTCGTGTCATTCGCGGACAATCTCCTCAATAGTGTTGCCCTCTTTGATAGGATTCGACTGCCACTCACCCCCGAAAAGCACCACTTTAGTCGACGTGGGCGGTGATATTGGGAGTATCCCGGTCATTTTTGCCCGCACCCTCAATGACCCTATACTTGATTCGGTTTGATGGAGGTTTAGCTGCCACCTTTGGTCAGAGTTCCCAGTTCTCTGGTGGTTCTTCGCATGCGACTACAAGGACGACATGGACCTACGTTTCGTTCGAGTTGTAAGGGATAAATCTGTTGTCACTGGCCTCGGCATAGAGGCATGGCCTTCTGAGTTCCCGGAGGCGCTGGAGGCCGGAGAGATCGTATTTAAAGGTGTGCTTATCTTTCCAGCTCAAACATAGGCTTGTTCGTTCATGCCCCTGATATCAGATACTGGAGCAACAAAGAAGTGGGTCGAGTGTCGTGATGCAAAAGGTAGAGAAACACAGAAGAGCAAAACCCACCGAAAGGTGCCGTTGCAGGCGACAATGGCAAGGCGACAATGGCAAGGCGCAGTGCGTGGTACTTGCCACCTCATCTTCCCATATCCGTGTATGGTGGAAGAAATCAGCTCCGAACTCCACCAGCAACAGCAGTACGGCGGTTCATGAGTTGAATGGCCACTTGCTGGCACCACTCGCCACCGGGCGAGGTTGTCTAGGGACCCTCTAAGCCAAACGGCAGTCTTTCCATGCCAGTTCACGTGCGTCCTAGGCCAGCCAACCGAGTGTCGCTATACCACCCGAAAACTCTACGAGTGTGGCAGACCTCACGGAACCGTTGCTGATGGCCCACCGCCCAGTGCGACGCTGGCAGAACTAGCTCCGCCAGTGGTCTTGTCGGGCGATGATGGTACGCGACATCTCAAGCGCCTGCCTAGCCTGCCGATGCTTGGACGCGATGAGGAGTCGAGGACCCTGCTTCCGGACAGCGGTCCACCCGCCGCTGCCTACGCTTCCGTGCCGCACTGACGTCAGACTCTCACAAATTGGGCATTCTCAAGTCTCGCACCAGCCTAAACGAGTGCGCAGAGCTCCCCACAGACACTGCATTCAGCCGGGTGACGTTGTGCAACTCGTCCGACACGATAACAGTGAAAATCCTGACGGGATCAGCGTGCTGAAGTTGCCGCGTCGTCTGAGTATTCCGATGGCATGGCGCAACCTTATACTTCCCAACGCCGGGGGAAATAGGTGGATAGGTACCGTGACCAATTTTGGCTATCTTAGTTTGGGTTAGCCGTGTATAGGATGGGTCTGGTTTGATATCATACATTCCGCACGAGGTGTGCGTGATGCGGTAATCATATACCAATACTTTGATCGAGTGCACATTGCAAGAGATCTGAGGGCAGAGGGTTTGGTTTGATTAAAATTTAATGCTTCAAAGTGCGCAACCGTACCGTGAATCCGTGGTTATGGAGCTGGCCACATCACTCCACATCCCTTCAACCAGGGTCTGCAAGTTAACCCGCATCAATCTTTAACATTAAATAGGCATCAGAGCAGGCGCATCATCTTCGAATCCACAACAGGCTCGTACTGTAGACCCTTATATGTGAAGATTGAGAAGCAGGAATTGTTCCAGGAAACATTCCTGTCCCGACGGAGAAGTTCCCGTGAGAATTGTATAATTTCCGCTGATATCACTGACAGGTTTGCGAACACGTTTCGTGTAATCTTGAGCGTCTAGACATGTAGAAGGGTAACCCTCCGCCCAGTAAGATCATTTTGGACTCGTGTTGCATGCACTACAAATGTTTGGTCAATGACGCTGACGAGCGCGATCTTCGTGGGCGTGATAAAGCGACAGCGACAGCGCGTCCTAACTAAGTCTTTCCCTCAGCCTCGGCTATTCTCTCCCATTTCCGCCATTTTATAGTACCGTTGACACTCCTCGTCTCCAGCCATGTCCCGGTCGACCAAGAAGGATGATGTCATGATTGCGTACGTATACCCTTTGACCACCGTTACTTCGACTAACGAGAACATAGTATCATGGGTGCAACTGGCACTGGTACGTTCGCTATCGTCACCATGTTCATTGCTCATCCGTGTTCAAACGTTCACGCTCCTTTCCGTTACTAGGAAAATCCTCCGTGCGTATGCTAAAGATTTACGTAATGTCAACTTATGTTACCACTATAGTTCGTTTATCATCTTACCGAGGACCCTAAGATCTATGTCGGCGAGAGTATCGAGTCCAAAACGTCCGAGATTCAGACCTCCTGCTACACGGATACGGAGACAGGCAATCCCATCGTGCTAATTGATACGCCCGGTTTCGACGATTCCAGAGAGGGTGTTACGGACACCGACATCCTTGAGAGAATTATGGGATTTCTGGAGTCGAAGGGACTGTAAGTGAACCTGATCAAGTTCGTATCTCATGCCCTGTAATGAATACAATCCATAGTGAGGGGAAGAAGCTGAATGGGCTCATCTACATGTATCGCATCTCTGACCCTCGCATGGGCGGTCTTGCCAAGAAGAACTTCCGAATATTCGAGGAGCTGTGCGGACAGAAGAGTCTTCACAATGTTCGTGTCGTCACTACCTTCTGGGACTGCGACGGTGGGAAGGGCGACATGCGAGAGAAGGAGCTGAAGGCAGGCCCTATGAAACCCCTTCTCGACTATGGAGCTCAGATGTGCCGTCATACCGACAACGCCGAGTCTGCGCGAACGATCATGGCGGAGCTTATCTCGCTGCCAGCAGTCATTACGCAGATCCAGGAGGAGGTTGAGAAGGAAATCCCATTGGGAGAAACGAGAGCCGGTCATATCATCGATGGAGAAATCGGGGTGTTGAAGAAGAAGCACGAAGAGGATCTCGAAAATGTTAGGAGGCAGTTGGAACAACCTGCGCAGGATGAGAAGCTGAGGGCTGACTGGGAGGTCGAGTGCAAGATCCTGGAGGAGAAGCTTATGCGTGCTGAGGAGGATCAGAACCGATTGAAGATGACAATACCACAGGTGCGCGAACGGCGGAAAAAAGCCAAGGACGTAATAAAGGAGGTGCAAGCCACGATCGAGGCAAAGACTGTGCGATTGACGGAGGCGCGGAAGACGGGAGATGATGTCAAAGTGAAAGAACTAGAGAAAGAATTGGCGGAGCTCGACCACCGGCGCCAGAAAGCGGAACGTTTTTCCAGGCTTGGAATCTTCGGGCGACTCCATCATTGGGCCGACAATACCGGTGATCATTCCACGCACTTGAAGAAAGAAAAAAAATTCATGGAGAAGTTTGCTGACAACATGAGAGCGGTCTTTGGGAGAAAGTGAGCCCGACGGCAAGGGTATAGTAATGTAGTACGAAAGTACACGTACGAACAATGACATGCATAATATTACAATTAGTAGTGCATACTTGTGGAAGTAACCACGACATGATGGGAAATAAAAGTGAAGTACATACGTTTACATTTGGTGGCAGCGTCTTCCTTTTCTTCGACCAGCTCCACGTGGTATCGCGCTCGCCTCATTCCGGTGCGAATCCCATCTGTGACCCACAGTATTTTGTCTGTTTCTTGTAGCCCATCGATGCTGAGTGTTTATATACATCCTGTTCGCTATGCATGATGATGTGACACCCGTAACCCGTTCAAGTCCTCGACACTAGAATCTCGCAATACGATTCTGTGTTCGTTTCACTAATGACATCAGCAGAAATACATCGAGATTCTAGCCAAATATACTTTGGGAAATTACTGGAACATAAAGGCACTACTGCATGGCTGGACTCAGACCCGGAGACAAGTAGATGGTTGATGGCTGCTCGGAGAAGCTTGATTATTGCCTCGGCAAGGCTTTCTGGAGAATTTCTAGGCTGCATCAATCCAGACCTGAGCGACAGAGGGAAGGGAGCAGAAAAGCACAAATTTAAATACAACATTAATTAACATTGAATATTGATCCATTGCTTAACTCTGCTCGCCGGTGTGCCCGGATCATACGTTGCTTTGACCTTGCATCGCAGTCATGCTCCCAAAGTCCCTTCAGCATGCTCTTGAAGTCGGTCACAAGTGTGACACTGGCAGTGTACGGGGGTTATCTAGTACGGCGCCAGGTGACTCCACCCTTACAGCTCTCGCCGGCCCTTCGGATTTTCACCCACAGCAGTGACACTACACCCAAGCTGCGCTTGAATTGAAAATCAAGGAAACTTCGGTTCAGGGTGTTCGCAGTTTGCATTCATCTTTCACATTAAACAGCAGCCCGACAGGTTGCACATCGCCTGTCTGCAAAGCGGCAAAATAATAATCGAGTACCCTGATATCATTACGCCTTGTTAGAATTATGACGTATTATGTGATCGTGGCACGGCATGCTCCGAAGGTGTTGCCATCTCTTCCACTCAGCAAGATCTTCTTTTTTGGGCTCATGCATCGTGCACGCCCTAGCACTGCAAATATCTGGGCAATGACCACGAGTGACCTTTGTGGACGAGATAAAGCGACAGAGAGGCGCGCTCCGAGCAAGTCTTACTCCTAGTCTCAGCTATTCTTCCCATTTCATAGTACTCGGTCCCAACCATGTCGCAGTCAGCCACAGAAGGTCATGTCAAGGTTGCGTACGTTAACCTATCTTGCATCACAATTTGCTTCATCACTGACGAAAGCATATAGCGTCATGGGTGCAACTGGCACCGGTAAGTTTACTTTCACCGCATCCATAGGACCCACGTTTACATCCTTCGCCCATTACTAGGAAAATCTGCCGTGCGTACACTAAAGTTTTACCTAACGTCGACTCATGTTGCCTACACCATAGTTCATCCACCATCTTACCAATGACTCTCAGATCCGTATCGGCGAGGGCATTGAATCCAATACGACTGAGGTCCAGACCTCCTACTACCCCGATACAAGGACTGGGCGTTCCATCATGTTAATTGATACGCCCGGTTTCGACGACTCCCGTGGCCTCACGGACACCGACGTCCTACAAAGGATTATAGATTTTCTGGAGCCAGAGGAAGGGTAAGTGTGTTTGGTCGAGTCTGTATCTCGCGCCTTGTGATGAATGTGAATCCTTAGCGAAGGGAAAAGGCTGAATGGGATCATCTATTTGCACCGCATCTCTGACCCTCGTATGGGCGGTATCGCCAGAAAGAACCTCCGGATGTTCCAGGCTCTGTGCGGAGAGAACAGTCTTCATAACGTTCACATCGTCACTACATACTGGGACTGCGACGGCGGGAAGGGCGTCATGCGAGAGCAGGAACTGAAGCGTGCCTTCGAACCCCTTCTCGCGCCTGGAGCTCAGATGCGCCGTCATTTTGATAACGCCGCATCTGCACGAGCGATTATGGAGGAGCTTATCCCGCTCCCACAAGTCACCACACAGATCCAGGAGGAGGTTGCGAAGAACATCCCATTGGGAGAAACGAGCGCTGGCTATATCATCAGTGGAGACCTCGAGGAGTCGAAGAAGAAGAACGAGCGAGAGCTCGCCGACCTGAAGAAAGAGATGGAACAGGCTGTACAAGTTCACGAAGAAAAACTGAGAGCTGAGCTGGAGCCCGAACGCAGGAACTTGGAGGAGAAACTTATGCGTATTGAAGAGGATCAGCGCCGATTGACGATGACAGTGCAACAGGTACGCGTGCAGCAGAGGGAGGCCGAGGAGGCGATGAAAGAGTTCCAATCCACGCTCGCAGTGAGGACCGCGCAGTTGACAGATGTGCAAGGTGCGGAAGGCGATGGTGCGGTGACTCGGAAAGAACTAGAGGAAGAATTGGCAGAGCTCAAGCACCGGTACGAGAAAGCGCAACGCTATGTCAAACTTGGGGTCGTTGGGCGGTTCCTCCATGATTGGGCCGAGGTTATCAGTTTTTGTGAGAAGAAAGGGGGAAAAAAATCCAGACTCGGGGGACTTAGTGGCGTCATGGCTGGGACTTGCATCGCTGGCCCTGTGGTAGCTGCGGTGCGAGCATTGTTTGGTCGCTCACAGTAATTCTGATTGCATATTTCTCCTAATCCTACATATATCGTTATTTTTTCTGTGCTCCTGTACCCAAATTATTATTATGATGCCGCTGCGCGGCACGTCTTCCTGAACATCGGCTGTCATCCCAGGACACCCAGTGTAACAGGACAAGTGTGTCGAGTCATCCTCGTTTCTCTGACCCTGCCTCCATATACGACATGCGACACGACCGATAAGAATGGCGCAACGATGTTTCGTGGCATCGTATTGCCTCTCTGGTCTCGTCCTTCCCCTTCCCTTCGCACCATCTCTCCATTTCTCCCACTGTTTCGACACGATGAGAATCGTGAGATCATCGCACTTTCGTGTCACTGCATCATCCGCTGTGCCCGGGGGTGGTCCTGGCGCAGTGGCTGGCGGCCCCGTAGGTAGGGTCGCATGTCGTAGCTAGACCCAACCACCACCTCCCACCGGTACCAGCGGGGATCCCCTCTCCACCGCCCGCCCCACACCAGAAACCAGGCAAGCAATTTTCCCCTCCATGTGTAATCCATCCGTGGATGAATCCAACGTGTCACAACCTGTGGGTCTAACTCATAGCATTCCTAAGACTCTGCCGTCGCTTCGTGGACATCTAACTGTTGCACGAGTGTCAAAGCCATCTCTGCCGACGGCTACCATTGGGGTGGTTGTGGTGTGGGAGAAAACGAGTAATGCTTTCCCAGACACCGGCCCCGAACAGCAGCGTGCAGGCGGCTCTGGTAGGAGGTGAGGACTGTGAGGTACCGAGTGCCAGTGTGACAGCGTGGCTGTACTCATTCCTGCTACAGTCAGCTTACGGGTGGGTATCATATTATGATTAACGTTAAGAACATGGTGAGCAGGGCGGTCCCATCCATCATGATGCCCACTGCGCCGCGCATGAGGAAAGAGGAGTGCGGCAGGGGATGGGTGATGACGTGACTAGACAGGCCGATCATTGCCAGTGGGCCCTAGTACAGAAGCAACTTGGGGTGACTCCTCAGAAACGAGGAGAGGTTAGACCAAGTACCGTCGACACGACGGTATACTGTCGTTAAATGCCACGAGGCGACGGAAACAGGGCTTGCAATGAAGGAGGCGGCCCAGCTGGGTGCAGGGGTTACGATTGTCCGAGTCGATTGGGCTGCCAGTGGGTACACCGCATATTACTTCAATGCACTGCATGCATGTTTGCAGCATGGCATTACATTGTATTTTCATATTATTGAAACGCCACTGGTTAGCTTCTTTCTTGATTCAGTTCGTTGATAATGAAACACCCTGATATCGTTACGCCTTGAAGAATTACTAGTATGTACTCGATGGGATCGATACTAGTACCACAAACGGCAACGCCCACCCTCGTCGTGATCATCGTCGTGGGTGAGATAAAACGACAGAGGGGCGAGTTCCATGTCGCCCACAGTCGAGTCTCAGCTATTTTCCCATCTTTCACCTCGAGCTTCAGCCATGTCCTCGCAGTTAGCCACAGCCGCAGTGGATTGTCACGTCAAGGTTGCGTAAGTATCGTATCCCTTGATTACAATTTATTTGTGTCGTGATGAAACATACAGTGTCATGGGTGCAACTGGCACCGGTACGTTGTCTTTTCACCACAAACGTGGGTCCCACGTTTACATCCTTCGCCCATTACTAGGAAAATCTGCCGTGTGTACGCTAAAGTTTTGCCTAACGCTGACTCATGTTGCCTACACTATAGTTCATCCATCATCTTACCAATGACTCTCAGATCCGTGTCGGTGGGGGCATCGAATCCAATACGACTGAGATCCAGACCTCCTACTACCCCGATTCAAGGACTGGGCGTTCCATCATGTTAATCGATACACCCGGTTTCGACGACTCCCGTGGCCTCACGGACACCGACGTCCTACAAATAATTATAGACTTCCTGGAGCCAGAGAAAGGGTGAGTGTATTTGGTCGGGTCCGTATCTCGCACCTTGTGAATATGAATCCATAGCGAAAGGAAAATGTTGAACGGTATCATCTATATGCACCGCATTTCTGACCCTCGCATGGGCGGTAACGCCAAAAAGAACCTCCGGATGTTCCAGGCGCTATGCGGAGAGGAAAGTCTCCACAATGTTCGTATCGTCACTACCTACTGGGACTGCGACGGCGGGAAGGGCGCCATGCGAGAGGAGGAACTGCAGCGTGCCTTCGAATCCCTTCTCGCGTCTGGAGCTAAGATGTGTCGTCATTTCGATACCGCCGAGTCTGCACAAGCGATCATGGAGGAGCTTATCCCGCTCCCACAAGTTACCACACAGATCCAAGAGGAGGTTGCGAGGGGCATCCCGTTGGGAGAAACGAGCGCCGGTCGTATCATCAATGAAGAGATCGAGGCGTTGAAGAAGAAGCACGAGAGCGACCTCGCCAACCTCAGGTGGAGGCTGGAACAGTCTGCGCGGGTTCGCGATGAGGAGCTGAGGGCTGAGCTGGAGGCCGAGCGTAAGATGCTTGAGGACCAAATTGCAGGAGCAGAAGAGGATCGACGCCGGTTGCTGCTCCCGGCGCGAAGGGCCCGCGGATGGATGAATTTCAAATGGGTACTGACTCTAATATTGCGATTTTTTCGCAAGCGTGCCAGGGATGGATTATAATACATTCCCATAAGATCGTACCATTATAATAAACCTTGTAATGTCCAAAGCAGGGTTATCAGGACTCGTAAGGGGTCGGAAGCCGATGACATTAGCATGGCGAAAAAAAGTGTCGACATATATGTAGTCATTGACGTACTTGTTTCGAGAACCGCTGCAACAGGCACAAGCTGTCCCAACCCCAACCTCTTATGAGCTACCGTCTGGTACTTCTCAAGCAGGCAATGCTCAGGATCTGGCTGTTTGAAATCGAGCAGCCGTCTCCTTCGATGCATGGACTACGCCGTAATACCTAATATCCTATTAGCCACCGCTAGCGAATATCACGGAAGAGTATCGCATATTCCTCGCGCTCATACCCAAATACTTCGGACAGCGGATTGGAATCGGACACATCCTGTTGGTGGTAGAGGTGGAGGGTTGTATTCGCCATGGGTGCCAACATGTATTGTATGAAATAGCGTAGACGAGGCGCCCTGACTCAGTGCGGTGGGTGCAAGTAGCAAGTTCGGACCGTAGGCGTCATCGATTAGAAGCACGTCTTACCCCCACTAATGTCGTGGGTCGTATCGACTGCCAAGGTAAATGTTTGATCCCTTCGGCTTCATAGCCATGCATCACTTCACACGGGCGATGTTCCTCAATGGATATTAGCTTTCACATTGGGTGGAGTGGAATTGCGCACAAAAGAGAGATATTCTGTAGCTCATCGTCATTTGCGTATGACCCAGGATATGGTAATCCACCAGACTGTCCGCACCGGATAGCTAAAGCAGACGGAATGAGGGAATATTAAACGTGCAAGGTATAGGTCATGTCCATTCTCATACCCTTGGTGGTGAATCGATGAACCTTGACATCCTTGCCCGACACGATGAATACGATATATCCGTACTTTGGGGTGATTTTACATCGTATGGCGAGCCGCAGTGCACGCGAGATACAGCAATCTCTGAGCGTTTTGTTGAATGGTAGGCAGATCGAGTTTTGGCCGCTACGCGTGGATCCGAGTCAAGTTCTTGAGCATTTGCAGTTGACGGAAACAAGGGCCAAGAAAGGACATGCCCCTGCCTACCTAACCGTCCTGAGAGGAAGGCCGCGATATATGGATCCGCATATACGACAGCCATAATCATGCGCCTTATTCGCTATGAACCTTGAGACTGGTGAGACCACGTTTTCATTTGGCACACGTAGGCACAGGACGCTCTGTTAGGCAAACCTTGTAACGCTGAAAGGAAGCACCAAGAGTCCATCAATGGTATCCCTCAAGAACCCGCAGGAAGCAGCGAGAGCGAAGTCTATAAGAGGGATGAGTGGAAAACTGGAAAATTTAGTGTGCCCATACCTCCCAGAGATGTCAGTTTAATGCTCTGTAATGGAATGCTCGAGATTCGGTCGAGAATAGAAGTGAGATAGTGGTTAGCACGGTGTGTAAGATGAGTACTCCCAAGGCAAGCTCCATATATGACAATGTCCCTATTTTTCATTGCATTGACCGCGCGCGAAAACGTTGAAATTTCCCACCACGCCCGGCGCAGAACTGCGGGAACAAGGTGACGAAGCGACTCGTTTCGTTTATCTCTCGTACCGGAAAATCCATCCATAGGAGTACACGGGCTTGAATATTCGACGTTTGTCCCATTTACGATGACCAATGGTCTTGTGACAGGAGCGTTCCATAAGCACGGGTGCAGCCATATATGACTGGTTATTTACATAAACATTGCTGTTCTGCGGACAGCACAACAGGATCGCGGTGCAATAAGTCTAAACCAACTTGATAAGACACTTGGCCTACTTTTAGTAGTCGTAGAAAACCAGTGCTCTGACTTCAATGGACTCTCTCAGAGGAGCTCCCTCGGGGCTATTCGGGTCCTGGAACCCGGTGTGGGGACTCAAGATAGCCACACTTCCGTCTTGCACGGAGTCGAAGCTAGACATCGTTTCGTCAGGAACTTCACTCCTAGACGCGAAGAACGAGATGTATACCACTTGATCAAGACAAATTCGTCTGGCTCCACGCCTCTCATATACTTCCACTTGTGTGCCCCGTTGTATCTGACACCATACGTCTCTCCCTCCCGATCGGGGTAAATCAGCGCTACGGGTATCAGGTCCTTCTTGAAATCCACGCTCCGGAAGTCGCAGAGCGTGAGCGGCCAGTCGAGTGCCACATGAGAGATGGGACGCCACAGATTAATGATCTGGAAACGGCGTTTCAGCAACGCGGGAGCGTCAGAAGGTGGGAGGTGACGGTGGACGCGGGCGATGGACGATGCGGTGGTTTGGTCCACGTGTACGAGCGATACGGGTTGGCGGGTCTGGGGACTGTCATCTGCCTGTCCGGGCCGGCGGCGGCGGATGGCTGAAGGATATTAATATTCATAGACATGTGGACGTCAGGGCGAAACGAGGCACGCTGTGAACGACTCACTGTGATCAAAGATGACGACGTTGCTCGCCCCGGTGAGTTTTTTTATCAGCTCGGTACACTCGGGGTAGTATTCTGCTTCGATCTCTTTCTCGTCGAGAAAGCTGGTATGTTTGGAAGGCGCCTTTCCAAATTGGAACCCAGCATTGTCAAGTTTGTATCCATCTTCTGAGCCACGGATATTCTCAATGTCGACTATGCGGGGATCTTCGGCCCAGTTGCGAGGGTGTTCGCCCGTCTTACTATCGGCGTTGATGTGGTGAAAGAGCCGAGTGCCATCGGTGTGGGGACGGAAGTAGTTGAGGGAGCCGGTCGTGGCGTAGTTGGTCGAGGACATGGCAGTGGTAGGAGGGAACAACGTTCTGCAGGATTACATAGCGCGCGATGGTATATATAGGCTTTGGGGGCGTCAGGTTATCGGTGTGAATGAGTCTTTGCATGTTATTTCGATCAACCTGAAGGCTTGCAAATGAGTTCATGACATCATGTAAGCAGTCATTACTGAATGCGTGTATTATAGCCCCTGTCCCTCATATAAGTACTTGTTCCGCTACCGGCATCACAAGAAATGAATAGACGACGGTGCACGTGCATACAGCTGGCTCGTTGCACACTGATTCGCAAATTTGCACTCTCCCAACCTTCCGCACTCTCGTTAAGCATGAATAACGCAACGTTTGGTAGTTCTTTGATTGCGTACGATGGCTTTTACATGCGAGAGGACAAGTGCAGCTAACACATATCCACAGGGTTATGGGTGCGACTGGCACTGGTACGTTGTCTTCAACTACAGTGAACTAATGGGCCGTCGTATACCCACTCAAAGTTTTATCTTCATGGGCTAGGAAAGTCGACGGTGGGTGATTGGCATCTTTGCAAACAACATCCTCATACTTTATCCACAGTTTATAAGGCTTATCACCGACGACGAAAGCATCCACATCGGGCACACTACCGATTCTGAAACGCTCGCGGTTCACGCAACTCAGTACAGGGACGATAAGATTATTGTGACGCTTGTTGACACGCCGGGCTTCGATGACTCCCGAGAAGGGGTTACTGATACGGACATCCTGGAGAAAATCGTGCGCTTCCTAGAACCCGAGGATGGGTAAACCCATTTTTTGATTAATCCGGTAAACACTTTCTTATTATCGCGGTTGTCCAGGGAGAAACAAACACTTAATGGTATCATCTACATGCACCGTATCTCGGATCCCCGTGTTGGTGGTCTTGCGCGAAAGAATATCAAAATGCTGCAGGCACTCTGCGGCGACAAGAACCTTGACCGCGTTCGTATCGTTACTACGAACTGGATTCGCGTCACTGAGGAGGAAGGGACTCGGCGCCAAGACGCCCTGGCGCGTGGGGCTTTCAAAGATCTTATCGACAACGGGGCGAAGATATGCCGTCACATAGACACATTCGAGTCTGCACGAGAAATCTTGTCCGAACTCATCCCTCTGCCACCTGTGACAATGCAAATCCAAGAGGAGCTACGGCGGGGGATGAAGTTGAGCGACACGTCAGCCGGCGCTATCCTCACCGCCGAGATGCACGAGATGCAGAAGAAACATGAAAAAGAGCTGGCGGATCTCAGGAGAGAAATAGAGGGAGCTGCGATCGCTAACAATCTCGCTCTGAGGACTGAGCTGGAACATGAACGCAAGGAACTTGAGTGCAAGATGGCGCGTGCGAAGGATGATCGGGATAAATTGGATAGGGTACTCAAGGTTACTTGCGCAGACCCAGCAAAGCCTGAGGAGCTGCACGATACTACACAACAACCCAGCAGACGTCCCGAAGAAAGGAAAGCTCCGTGGTTACGCAAGCTGTTCAAATCTATATTAACGAGTTTGGGATTTCGAAGGGGGGCCTAGGGATTACGGCGGACGCTTCATCCTGTTGCTCATGGCATCTGTATTCACTGTATTAGTCGTCGAATAGTAGTCGGATGAACACTCCGAAAGTGTCGCAGTGCGTAATCCAGCAACACTGCACTGTACTTATCTTCCTGTCTTCTGGCCCAAGTACAAACGCTAGCGAGACTCACCAGTGACAGGTCTTGCATATTGGTATCAGAAAATCAAGGGAGTCGACATGAGCCTACGCCAATTAATACATTCCTCACGACAGGCGATTGCTCTGCATGGGCTTTGACCTTAACAGAAAAGGGTAGGTACCGGCCTCAGATATGTCACAATGGCGAATTATTAGCGCATTTTCCATTTCTGAGTCGTCGCCAGTCCATATGATAGAACCTCCGAGTCGAACGCGGAAAGCTGGTTCGGAATACGGAGGAACAGTGATCGTAATAAGTGTAACTTGCGGTGATCATATCTACGCCTCACAATAAGTACATCAAACGAGTAAATCCGTACACTGCCCTAATAGCATGAAGGAAAGGACCGAGAATTACCTATGACCATCTTCCCTACCTCTAGTAGTCGTAGAAAACCAGCGCTCTGACCTCAATAGACTCTCTCAGAGGTGCTCCCTCGGGACTATTGGGATCTTGGAACCCGGTATGGGGAGTAAGGATAGCCACGCTTCCATCCTGCACGGAGTCGAAGCTAGACGTCGCTTCGTCAACTACCTCACCGCAAGCCGCGGATAGCGAGGTGCGTACCATTTAATCAACACGAATTCGCCGGGCTCCATTCCCCTCAGATACTTCCATTTGTGTGCCTCGTTGTACCTGACGCCGTACGTCTCCCCCTCCCTATCAGGGTAAATGAGTGCCACAGGCATCAGGTCCTTCTTCGCGTCCACACTGCGGAAGTCGCAGAGTGCAAGCGGCCAGTCGAGCGCCGCGTGAGAGATGGGGCGCCACAGGTTGATAATCTGAAAACGGCGTTTCAACAACGCGGGCGCCTCGGAAGACGGGAGGTGGCGGTGAACACGGGCAATCGATGAAGCGGTTGTTTGGTCCACATGGGCGAGCGATACCGGCTGGCGTTTCTCGGGACTGTCATCTGCTTCTCCAGGCCGACGGCGACGGATGGCTGTTGACACACGTATGGTTAATGAGTTCTGATCGTGGTGCGGTGCGAATGACTCACTATGATCAAAGATAACGACCCTACTCGCCCCGGTGAGCTCCTTGATCAGCTCGATAGACTCGGGGTAATACTCCGCTTCGATCTCTTTCTCGTCGAGGAAGCTGGTGTGGCTGGATACTGCCTTGCCATACTGGAACCCAGCATTGTCGAGCGTGTATTGGTCCTCTGATCCGCGAACATTCTCGATGTCAACGATATGAGGGTCTTCGACCCAGTTGCGGGGCCTTTCGCCTGTCTTGCTATCGGCGTTGACGTTGGTGAAAGGCCGAGAGCCATCAGCAGGAGCAAGGAAGTAGTTGAGGGAACCAGTCGTAGCGTAGTTGGTGGAGGTCATGTTTGACAGGATGTTCACTGTTCTGCGGGATCAGATAGCGTCCGCTGGCATATATATACCTGGAGCCCCCGGTCATGCAACTCATGAGGTAACTTCGGATTTATCAGTGGGAATGGGTTTGCTTACTATTTCGACTCGGGCTTATAAACGGGACGACAAAGACATACTTGGGATGGGAATCGAAGGCACTGTTGCTGATGGATGTGCGACAAACGTGATGATGATGCCATTGATGATGCGAGAGTGAAATTAAGTCGCCGAGCTAGGCCGCAAGGCGCAAAGTTGAAGAACATATAGAGTTGACCTCTTTTTCTTGTAATAACTCCCTACAGATCGAGTTCAAGCTACAAAGAGTTCCATGCAGCCTGACTGGGGCCGAATGACAAAGCTTCGGAAAATCACACGCCTTGGAGAATTGCAGGTTTCTTTTTTTTTTTTGGACAAGTGTTAATTATTATGTAGCGACCGACAGAGCTAGTCCTACATAATACACTAAGGCGATTGACCGAGGTCAACCGGTCCGAGGGAAAATGCTCTTACGCACGCCCTACATTTGTAGGGGGGAATTGCAGGTTTCCCATTGACTCTTACTCTAAAGTATCGAGGCTCGTAATTAACCATTACATCAACAGACTCCTGCGCTCTTCAGGCTAATACCAAGGTAGATCTGACTGGCCTTGATCTTACCCGTCTCTGCAAAACGGTTCTACGACCGATACGAATCCAACTTTATTTTAATCTGGGCTTTCTTTCTCTAGTTTGACATTGGCTATCATTGTCTACCTTGGGTGAAGATGTTCTTGATTCATGCTCACCGATTTGTTTCGATCGTATCAATAACGATTCCCGTCCCTGCCCTCGTGGGTCCCTGAAAGTCTTTGTTCTCGCTTCCGTCTCTGGCCTCCTTGGTCCCGTGATCACCCTCGTGTGCGGTGTTGTTGATTTGCTACTTTCCATTGTAGTTGAACTGTCGGTATCCGCAGAGCAGCGAATCCTTGCCCGTTAGCGCATGACGAGCTTGTTGTATAATCGCGTCTTAGTACCCTTCCATTAATTATGTGATATAAACCTGGAGTTGTACCGTTACGGTACATGAGTGTAGGCTGCATTGAGCTAGTTGGTCATCGACTCGGATGTAGTGCGTGTGTGGTAGCGACAGGACGTTCTCTGCGAAATGATTGTAAGTGGCGCTGCTGATACATGTGATGGAGTCCTAGTACCACGTTGGTCTTTTCAAGCATGCGCGTGCATATCTGAATCAGGTACGCTTTAACTGCGATAAGCGACGTATGGTGTACCCTCCACGGTCTGCAAGACTCTGTCACGATCAAAACCAGAAATCCCCGGGGCTTGTTTCGCCACTGCTTTCCGCAAAAGAACGGTTCAATGTGGCGATTACTTCTTACGGGCGGTCGGGTCGCCCATATCCCGGGGCAGATAATTAATTCCGGGACACCCCAGGTTCAGTGTGTCACTATGGAATCGATCGCCAGGATGCCAAACGGATCGCCTTCGTCGCATACTTACGGCGCGGCCTCCGATAGCATGAAACCAATGAATAGAACCATTCACGTAACGGCCCCGTGATATGACCGTATCTCCGGCATCTCACAAGATTCGGACTTGGGGCGTTCGTGGCAGGCACTGTCATTCTTTGACACCATGGTGGCACATGTGCACGATGCTCGTGTCATGATCTCACACCACGATCTACTGGGGAACCTTCAGACGCGCTGCTAGTAATGGAACCTGAGCTTAAAAAGGCTTGGGTAAATGTGCATTATCACAATCCTTATCTCCCCTCTTGTGGTCTGCTCTAGCCATTGACATGTCTGCTGAAGCTCAGCTTGAGGCCCTTCTCGAGATAATTAATACCTCCGCTCGTCAGGCCGTCGCCGAATACAAAAAAGGCGGTAACGATGTCCCTACAATCCACTCCAAGGAATGTCACCCCTTGGATTCCGCCACCGATACTGTGGCACTGAAGAAGGCTATGCGGCTACTCGAGGGCTCCTGCCAGCAACTGTGTGCGTCGTTGGCCCCACCCCAGCACACCTTTCACAGTGTAAGTCGTGTCCTGCAATGTAACAAGAACATAACGAAACGTTCTTGACATCATCCAAGTTGGCAAAGAATTTCGAATTCGCCTGTGTTCGTGTTGTTATTCGCGCAAAGGTTGCAGATGCCCTAGAGAATTATCCAGAGGGTCTCCGTGTAGATGAGTTGGCCAAGCTGGTCAGCTTGGAGAAGGGGAAGCTTGCACGCGTGCTTCGCCTCCTTGCATCGAAAGGCTGTTTCATGGAAGGTAGTGCCTGATTTTGTTTGCACTGAACGTCGTCACTCACTGGCATATTCACCATAGTCAGGCCAGATATCTTTGCGAATAATCGTATCTCGCTTATGGCACTCTCGAATTGCAACATTGCCGCAATCTCGCTTTTCGAATCGCAGGATGTTTACCCAGGTGCACTAGCATTATATGAAGCGATGTCAGAACCGGACTGGGCGGAAAGCTATCATCCGAATAAAGCGCCCCTTATGCACACACTCGAAAAGAAGGGCGTTAAAGGCGACTTCTTCGACTGGATAAAGCAAGACGTGTGTCGTTTCCCCTTTCTGCAGTATCCTTTACATTGACGTTATGATAATCAGGATGCACAGTGCGACGTATGAAGTTCTTCTCAGGTGTAGATTGTCCCTGATATATGTACTTGAGCAGCGCTACCACCGTGGTATGAAGGGCGTTGGTCCCATCATGGGCTCTCTCTCCGTCCTCGACCGTAAGTGAAGTCGTCTTCTCAGTTTCTTGTCTGTTTACAACATCCTCCTACAGACTACCCGTGGAATGAGATAAAAACCGTCTGTGATGTCGGTTCGAGTATTGGAACATTTTCCCAACCTCTTGCGAAAACGTTCCCACATCTTAAAATCACTGATCAAGACCTCCCCGAGATTCTTGTCCATGCCAAAGACGTAAGGAGGATCGTCTGGTGTCGCAGCGATCGCAGAGAGCTAACCTTGTTGCGTAACGTAGGTTTGGGCCAAGGACGCACCTGAGGTACTGCAAAGAAACCAGGTCGACTTTGTTCCTCTTAACTTTTTCGAAGAAAGTCCCGTCAAGGATCAAGACGCGTATTATGTTTGTGTTTGTTTCCTTGCTTTGCCCTCTCAGTGACGGATGTTCGGTTTCAATAACCATTAGCTGCGTAACATCATTCACGACTGGCCTGACGCCGAAGCTACGGTTATCCTGAGAAATATTAGAGATGTCATGGCTCCCCACAGTCGATTACTCATCCGTACGCCTTACTCATGGTATTATTGCTCCGTCTGACCTGTCCGATTTCCTGCATTACAAACAGACGACCTTGTCTTGCCCCCAGTCAGCCGCGATCCTGGCGTGACACCCGTTGGTGCAGAAATTGCGCCGGAACCATTGCTGCCCAACTTTGGGCACGGAAACAATGTCAAATACCAACAGGACGTAAACATGCTGATCATACATAACTCAAAGGAGAGGTCGCTGGATGATTCGACAGCATTAGGGTGAGTTACTGGTCTTGACAAAGGCCACAGATGCATTGTTGATACCCTTCTGTTACAGATCTGCATCTGGCTTGCGGTTAGAGAAGGTGTATGATCTTGGAGAGTCTATGGTACTCGAATTCAGGGTGACTAGCTAACGGAGAGGCGATTGTGACCTCCCTCCGTTGAGTACGCGTTGACTGGATGCTTGTTGTAAGAAGGAAGGACCTAGATGGTTGACATTGGTTGTACAACAAATGTGGCGTAGTTAGCACAGATATTTTGGAGCCTTGACAGCACCCCTACGAAGCGAATCGTTCAACAATTCTTAACGTACATGCACCATCATCGCCTCAAGTTCACCCGCTGGCGGTAACAGGTTCACCACAAGACTGGACAGGATGCAGTCTATCGAGTCACTTTCAATCGGCAGACCTCCCGTCAATACGGCCTTGATGAATGCGACATGGACTGTAACTTCTTCGACAGCATTTGAACCAAACGTATTTGCGACACATTGAGCATCTAATCATTTTCTTCGTGGGTCGTCGATATGAGCATGCAGAGGGCGAAACTGGACTCATAGGAAAGGTTGGAGCGCGTGTTGCGAAAGCTAACAATGGTGTCCATAAAAGGAAATGTAGGAAGCCCAGCGCTAATAGAATTATAGTACGTACGACGGGCTGTTCTCCAACACCCAGGAGCAAAATCGACCGGAAATCCGTTCGTTAGTGCTATTGATGCATTACACGCTCGCCTCCGAATCCGAGCTTCTTCTGCTCCCTCGCGTTCTTTCCTCGCCGACAATCACGTGCCGACCATTATTCGTCTACAGTTCTTGTGTCACGATGCCACCTCGCTGTTTGCGAAACCACACCTTCTTGCGTCCATGCTGGAGCAGTACGCATGAGAATTAGGCGACTGGTGCGACTGGGCAATACGCGAGAAGAGGTCCAGTCGGCCGGTTCAGAATTCCGCTGACTCGGAACGACGCCCCTCTGACTGTCTCCCTGATGCTTATCATTTTCCCTCCGGATTTTCAAGGAAACTCCACAGCTGACTCGTGCGAGTAGAAAAGGTGTACTTTATTTGCAAGTCCCAACGGCCGCTCTCTGGTTAGCACCTGGATAGTACCGAGACGCTCGCAATGCTTCCGAGATCCAACTACCTGGTCCAGTGATTAAGTTCCGTTTTCCTCAGTGCCGGTTCAAGTACAGAGGGCCGGCATCCCTCCGCCGACGCGTTTGAGCTGTAAGCGGACTACTGCCTACGAGGGTGCGTATCATCACCGCCAAGAACTTGCTGTAGACCGCGCGGTACATGAAACGGACACGATTCAAAGTGCTTGTCGTGGTATTTTGATTCCGGTCCCATGAAACTGGTTTGATCTGCTCGTCGCTCGGAGGATTCCATGGGCTGATGGCGAGCCTGCGGAGAATATGGCATATACCTAATGTTTCATTCCAATAGCTTGACAATCTCAGCTGCTTGGCTCACAGAAAGATATCAAGTGCTTTCGCCCCAAGTTGTTTTATTCTGGTCACCAGTGATATCACACACAGAGTGACGCTTGCCCGTCCGGATCTCGAGTTCAGTTGAGTGTGTTACTGTCCTCTCCTGTATCTACTCGTATACATACAACACTACTAGCAAATATCCGGTTCATCAACGTACCGAACGTCATAAAGCATACCCTATAAGCTTCATATCTCAGTCAAAATCCACCAAATCCTCCTGTCCCTTGTATGTCGCCAACCATTTCTTCACACCACCCGCCAACACGAACGCCGTCGACTTGGTATTTCCTTGCTGATCCAAGTAATCCTGGTACCTGGGCATGTGTTTGTCAACCTGGAAACACCTCTGATCCGATATCATAAAGATACCATTTAGCACACCGCGGCCCTCGACCGTTGGAACTACCACAATAGAAAATCACGTTCTTGGTGTCTTTGTGTTCTTCATAAAACTTGGCTAAGTCGTCATAGAAAGACTGTGCGGGTCGCTGGATGCTGCCGCGGACGTGACCTCCCTGATTAATTTTGTTACCCCTTGTAATACAATAACAGTGGAAGGGCACCTACTGCATGGTCGTCCCGCCTTACATCGACCACAACAAAGTCTTTCTTGCCGAGTTCGGGATCCCTGATGAGATCCGCGACATCTCCAGACTCCAGGCCGCCCGGGGACGATGCAGGAACCGGATACACATCCCACCAGTTCTTGAGGGCAGACTTTGGCTCGGGCTTGACTAGTGTAGAAGCATCGGCGCTCTTCGTGGCATATATTTTGTAGGACTCTTTTGAAATGTTGGCCAATGTAAACAATATATTAATTGATTGCGCTCACTGGCCCATTCATTCAAATCCCCGATGTCGCCTAAACTGGATGATTCTCCGGTTCCACAACATCCAACAGTACCGTAGACATTCAGGTCAGCGGGACTCTCAGTGAACAAGATCTCTATCCATAGACAAGTTGATCACTAGGAACATAGTAGTTTTCAATGAAACTAACCTCTGAAGCCCGCATCTTGCATTAATGCTTTGTAGTCTTGAAGAAGGATGGCACCAGAAATGCAGCCAACATACGCTGCCATATTGGCGCGCAAGGAATCCGGGAATGGTTTTTTGGCTACAATCTGTGCGTGTGTATGAGAACGCCATATATGAGCTGCGCCTAGTTAAACCACGTACGTCATCGAGGCTAACACACCCTCCAGGTTTGAGAACGCGATGCATTTCCTCCATCACCTTGAGTTTTCCTGCGGGCGGTAACAGGTTGATAACGCAGTTGGACAAGATGCAGTCTACCGAATCGTTTTCGATGGGCAGATCGTCTGTCAAGACCGCTTTGACGAATGCAACGTGCGGTGGTTTCAGACCTTTGGCTTCAGCATTTCGTCTAGCACGAAGAATCATATCCTATAGTGTATTGTTTGCCTCTCAGATCAGTACGTATTTCTACGGCCGCGCGTGATTCGGACGTACATCTGAGCCATCTATTCCAATGACCTGTCCAGTCGCACCCACTTTGGAAGCCGCGAGAAAGACATCTACGCCCCCACCGGAACCTAGATCAATCACTGTCTCTCCCTATTGACAATGATGGATATGCAGGGGTCAGTGACAATCCGCTGCCAATATACCAATGACAACGCTCACCTCCTTTATCGACGCGGTAGCAACGGGATTTCCACAGCTCAATCCCATGTGAGATTCAGATGGGACTGTCTGTAACTCCTCGGCACTGTATCCAAACGCATTTGCCACGCGGTCGGCATCTGGTAATCAGTCGTTACTGTAAGTACTTGAAGGCTAGTGCTCCAGAGGTGGTGGTCAACGTACAGGATTGATCAGCGCTTTCTCGGGCGATCTTGCTGTATGCATCGTTGACAACACTAACGATGTTGGTGTCGTCGTTTTGGGAAACTTTTTTACAAGAGCTCATTGTGAAGGACGCGAAGATGAATGGAGATGGTCGACAATGCTAACAATGACGCTCATTAAATGTCAATCATGATGTGACAACATTCAGTGGACGGACCGTAACCCGATTAAACCCTCTTCGTTCAGTGACTGGCAGGCTTTGTAACGTCTGACTAAACGTGGGGCAGATTATTTCTCACCAAACACAACGTGGTCTCATAGCCGTGCCTGTGGCAATGTGCGCAGGGCCTAGTAGGAATGTTCAGAAAGAGTGACCTTGACGTCTGATCAACCTCCTGTGACCCGGATGTTACGGGAGTGACACCAGCAGTGGCCATCATGCATCCAGGCGACTCAAAAGCTTGTTAGAACATTGTAATCGCCACATCAGTAAAAACTCACGCGGGCTGCAAAGCAATATAATCCCTGGCCATTGTACATATTAGCTAGACATCTCAAAGTGCCTTCTATGGTATTATATATGTCCTCGCTGTTAGGAATTGTCACAATTTTTAATCATGTGGACGATACAGCGGGTTTCGATACCGGCGGCCTCATCTCTTCCCCTAAGCTCGTGCATGGCGCTCCGACGGAAATCTGTTGGATGA
>JBBPMD010000159.1:0-43753 GCA_038090095.1 Zangia roseola
CACGGTACACACTGGGTCAAGTTGGGCGAAACTCTTCACGATTTGATTTAGAAAGTCGTCTTCTGTCATCAAAAAGCGCACACCATCTGGACTTGCAAGAAGGGTCGTGAGGAGATTACATCCCAATCGTACCCATCGAAAATTAATCTGTCAAACGATCCCGGTGAGGCAACAGAGAACGGGAACTCATGCCGCACTCACTTGTTTACGCGGAAGGTCCGAGAACCGATGTGAAAATGGGTGAAAGAACGACATCAAGCGGCGCATGAAACGCGACACTTTGATGGCTTCCTCCAAGCGTTTGGGATTAAGAAGTGGACCATCAATCAATTCTTGGAGCATATCAAAATTCCACTTCGTATTATCTTTGGTGAGCATAACCTAGGAGGTACTCTCAGAATAACTGAACTTGACATGTGTACCGGGCCACTTGCCTGAGTCTCAAGTAAACACGACTGGAAGGTTTTGTCATCCATTTGCATGCCCATCTTGATCTTGCTTTGCTCCACTTGTCGCTGCCCTCGGCGGACGGCGTCTTCCGCAGAATTTGCCCTGAGCAGGCACGTCGTCGTGATGGAAGGTGCATGAGATGGAATTATGACTCACCTTGGTCTTGTACCCTTGACATTGGGCTGTAGTCTTGTACGATTGCGGTTGAAACTATCAATCGCTGATATGGCTGACGTTCCGATAATCCTGTGCTCCCCGCGATTGTAATCTGATGCTAGGTTGAAGACACGAGGAACGGCCTGTATACTTGACGCAATGGTTAATGGCAAGACTCTGTTCGCCATTTGCATGACTTCTGCCATGAGGAGAGTGGCCTTTCGCGTCAGGTTGGACCCAATCGTACTCTCCTCTAACATGCAAGTCAATGCCTAAAAACAGAATCAGGAAGTACTTCTTTCAAACTGGGGAAATATGATTACATCTAGCAAACCCGCATTGGTAAAGACCAGAAGAAGGAGAGCAATATATTGATCAGTCAGCTTGAGCGTTTCGGGTGGTCGCTCTGGTGACTTGTTTTCACCAATGCGCTCAGGTAAGTTCCGAGGTTTACGGTACACTACAAAACATCACCTCACATCCCACGAGATTATATTTTAGGTCACTCACTCGTCAAACGACGTCCATCGATGAAGGTCTTATACCATTCGGGAGCTTTAATGTTAAGAAGATCAAAGAACATGTCAAGAATAATTTCCTGTGCTCTCGTGAGCACTCATCCGCCAGTAAAAAATATTAAAATACCCTTGTGTCAAGAGAGGGTATCCGCAGTGTGTTGATGATGGACTTGATAGCTCTCTGATCCTCCATGCAGAAGTACATCAATCCTATTACGTCGTTAGCTGTGAAAGGACCAAGTCTTTGTGGTACCAACCGCTCCAAGTTCGTAGCATAAGTTCTATAACTTTCGTACAACTCCTCATGCGGTCCGCGTGATCCGGACCTCGTCCATATGCATCGGTCACCGCCAAGAGCGCGATCTGGGCAGCTATTCGAGGGGAGCACGTCATATAAATTTGCGACGTACCTCGACATCGATACCCAATCGTAAATAAGCGCGGGTACGTGGTGAGTCGATGATATGAAGGAAGGTAGCCGCAAGGATAGGTCCAATCTCAACTGGGCCTTCACCAAGAACATGAAGGAGAAACCGGATGCCGCCTGCCCTTGCAACCAGATCGATATCAAGCAAACCTATTGTCGGGATGCCGTCAGGGTGCGACAATAACTCACTTGCGATCTCTACGAACTCATCTCGGCCAACGTTTGAACACATATTTGCCTAAATGGATCTTCTGCATGCTCGGCAACGGCCACGAATGCTCGCATGATCGGCTCGGACAATGGAACCCAAGTAGAGCCGGCGCTCCCTCGTCTGTCACGCTCTTCGGATACGATGTCAATCACGGTACGGATGAGCTTGATAACCTGTTCTCTCTCAACACCATGTTTGTTGTCGCGCGCCAGTGATCTAGGAAAAGTTCACATACAGTTCTGAATTAGAAGTGAGCTGTATCACTTTACTATGAACCATTCCAAGGGCTGTCGGTGCAGCTCTTCTACCGACGCGAAGTCAACCGCCAGTGAATGTCGGATAAGTCTGTATGCGGCCGCGCGACAATGCTTTGAAGCTCTGTCTGAGAGGGAAGGTATCACACTGCGCATCTCGTCAGGTATCATACCATGGGTGCAGGCAGCAAGGAACTAACGCTTGAACGAGCTCGGTCATGCTTAACTTGTAGCGGACGCGGAGATTGCGTCGCAAAAGGTTGACGAACTTGCTCATGATTTCTATACGCGCTTTATCGAGATCAGAATTCGTTATGCCAGAAGGACTGCTGGATGATGATGCGGTCACTGGGCTAGATGAACTAGCGCGAGAAGTAGTTGCAAGTGACTTGAGATAAGTATTCGCCTGGTTCAACGCGGTACGAAAGTCATCTGATAGTGCAGTTGAGTCAAGGTACATCCCCGTGATCAAGACATATTACCTCGATCTCTATCATCGCTGTCTGCTCTAAAGCGAACGGTAGACATCGGCGCCTGTCCGGCGAACTTGCGCTTCGTCGTAGGCCCTACGCCATTCCTTCTCCGTTTGCCACGGGAAGTTTCTTGAAAGCCGGTGAGCGTTTAGGGAGGAGATGCGACCAAAGCCCTTACCGAGCTCAATCTTCTTGGTGAGGACCTCGATTTCGTTTGTGGCCATCTCCAATTCCGATTCGATTTGCATGCGCATCGTGCCCTTATAGGGTCAGGTTAGCGTGATTTACGGTACAGCCCAGAGTTCTTACTGTGATCGACGGGAGTTTGAGGAACTTTTCAGCACCCTCTTTGATGCGGTTCTCCCTCTCCAGGAGGGTTGTGAGTGCTCCCAGCTGGGACTGAACTCGTCACGCGCTCGTTGATACTCGGTGTATCTATGCGTACCTGATCATCAGACGGCTTTGAGTTGTCCGTATCATGAGACGTGCTGTTGGATGTCAATGCCGTCGACTGGGAAGAAAAAGAGACGTTGGAATGATGCGCAGGCGCGACTGTGGGGGGATCATAGCTGTCATTGTTTGGTGGCATGATTCAAGTCGCGTCGAAAAGGAAATAAGTCACGGGATCACCTCCTTCGGCAAACGCCGTAAAACTGTAAAAACAAAGTTCAAGCCACAATCTGGTCAGCGACCCATCCAACACACAACGCGCTCGAACAAACTCGTCAAGATGGGTACGTACTTGAACGTTATACTGCCACTGGTCGCTCATCGTCTGTATGTTTAGTTCGCTACGCCGCCGCCGCCCTCGCTACCAACCCCGAAAAAAGTCGGTTTCAAGCTGAACTCACCGTGTCAATCTGACCACTTTGTTACAGCCGCACGCGCCCGCGGCGAGTACCTCCGCACGCACTTCAAAAACATGCGCGAGGTTGCTGCTGCGCTCTCAGGTGCATTCGATTAGATGTGAATTATCGTCCAAAATTCATCGGATGGGACAGGCATGAAATTGACCAAAGCTTACGCTTATCTCGGTGACGTCGTAGAACACAAACAAGTCATCCCCTTCCGCCGTTATTCAGGGGGCGTCGGTCGTGCTAGCCAGGCCAAACAATTCAAGACTACCCAAGGTGGGTCGCATGAAAACATCAGACCTTGATCATGCACCTAACATCGTGATCACAGGTCGCTGGCCGGAGAAATCCGTCAAGTTCATCACCCGCCTCTTGAAGAACGCCGAGGCCAATGCCGACGCAAAAGGCTTGGAGCTCGAAGAACTGATCATCAAAAACATTGTTGTCCAACAAGCGCCCGTATGTTTCAAGACTTTACTTTTACTCAAGTCTTGAGTACTTCAATCACACAGAAAACTCGTCGCCGCACGTACCGTGCACACGGTCGTATCAACCCCTACCAGGGCCACCCATGCCATGTCGAGATAATCCTGGCTGTCACTGGAGAGGAGGTGGAGCGGAGCAAGGACAAGGACCAACTCGTCACTTCTCTTTCATCGTTGAACAGACGCCAGATCGCAAGGAGACGAATCGAGGCAGCCCGTGCATGAGTCCGTTCACCCAGTTCGATATGGCAGGAGCGTTACGATTGGCATCCGAAAGTCGCATATGGTTATGTACGCAAATATGCATATGCTATAGCAATATCGCGCACAGAGCAAAAGGATAACGAACGTGTATTTCAAGTGCAAGGAAAATACTTAGAGATAAGGATAAGTATGGAAAATACGGCAAAGGAGTGTGTAAGGAACGATTCTGTTCCGGGTTAGCGCGATAAGGAACGTCGGCTTAGTTGGTGTTAATTCGAAGATACTTCATTCCAACCATTTCCGCACCACGCCTGCGTGGCTCTAAAATATTCATCAATCATTACTAGGTTGCCGCACCTGGCAACTGCAGAGAAGAAATGACATCAACATCAGCCCCTGGCCAGTTGCAAGTGACGTACCAGTTATCATGTATGCGCTCTTCCCATTCTGTTTCAGTACCAACGAGGTATTCACCCAAGATGTGTTCTAACCAGTCACAAACGTAGTTGACGCGCTGAATCTTAAATGGTGCATGACATTTCTCCATAGCTGCAGAGTAACGATCAGTCACCGTCGAATCACTTAGGATGAAAACGAACCCCTAACGGCCCATGTGATCGGACGGTAGCGTTTCAGGTTTATCAAACGAGAACCCGGGTGTGTGGGGTGCTGCTCATATGGGCCGGATCCACATCCCCGGGCTACTTCCCGGATGAACAGCACTACATCCTGTGTTAGATGCGTCCACATAATGATAGAGACAAGAGAAAGCTCACTCATTCCGGGGAGAGTGGGGCAACAGCAACTCTGCAAGGCCTGCTTATAGCCTGCCATATGGTGATTGTCCCGCGTGTAAAAGTCCATCAATTCAAGCTTCATTTGCTCATGAGCTGGACTGAGCTTCAATTTCTGTGGCCAAAAGATATCAGGGAGACGCATCCTTTGCGAAGCTGGAGCTCCTTACCGTGATGAAAGGGAGCACCGTTGGACGGCCACAAGCAAGGGCGATCAAACAAGAGGCTGAGTAGTTACGAATTTCATGGCATTGCTGTTCTTGTGTAAGCCAGTGATTGACACGTAAAGAAAAAAAAACTTACATGAGCTACCTCCAGGAAAAATTCGGTCAACTCAGTTCGCTTTTGCGTCGAGTCGGCAGACCCAATGCTATTCATCACAAAGCGGTGCACCGCCCTTTCGTAAGCGATGAAGCTTTCCACCTTGCTCCCAACCTCGGACGTGGGTGAACCGTCATCACCATTCCGTGTCATTAGATACCGAACGGCGTCTTCAGGCTCGAAAGCACGGTACTTTTCCCACAACAAAAGCGTCAATTGAAGCGCCAACATGGCGTGTCCTCCGGAAGAGTGGAAATGTTCGAGCTTGGCTTTGCCAAAGTCACCCTTCATCATCGACTTTTTCTCCCGTGGTTCCCAACCGCTCGTGAGGAGCTCCCGTCGAGATTTTTCTTCTGCGCGCGCAATCGTTTTTTGCATCCGGAGCCCCCGAGACTTCTCTCCGGCCCAAGCATGTTGGTGCAACGACGAAACCAGCTGCAGGGAAGCATCCTGCGGAATGTCTTTTGCCAAGCGGGAGAAAGCGAATTGCGTCAGAGGGCTTAATACCTCTACATCCTCCGCACGCCAGTGAAGGTCGACCCAGAGGTACAAGAGCCTCGCAATGCGTATCCTGACTTGCATAGAGTGTGACTCTGTCATGGAAGGAGATTCGCAAGTGAGATTTTCGTCATATCTGGCGATGAGGGCGTCAAAAGTCTCCTGCGGGGTCGAGAAAAAGCGAAAACATAGGAAGAAGACATCGACGATTTCAACGTCGCTGTCACCATCTGGACTTGTCATGTACCGCACGAGGGCTTTGAGAGACGCAAGTTGAGCCAGTCCCTTGGAATCTTTCCACAATTCTGTAGCATCACCTGGATGAGGTGCCGCGCCAACAGTCGAATCGATTGAAACGGGGAACTGGGCCAACGTGTTTCGAATGTTGACGGATACATGCACATAATTGCTGCAGAGGTCGTCCGAGTCGCTGCAGACCGGCAAGTTCAAGCGAGATGGCAGCTTCCTCATTCTTCCACGGAGCTTCGACAATGCAGATACCTTGGATTTTTGTGATGAACTGACTGCGGTCGTCGGCTGTGACACGACGCTGTCTGCATTCGACGTAAGTTGATGGCTTTCGACCGAAGAATGTGTGAGTGTGGGGGACGCCTCGGAGTCATCAGATGATTGGCCAAGATCGTCCTCGACAGGTATTTGTGGCAGAGGTTTCAATTGCGCTGCTTCGTAGGCGGCAGCATCCAAGAAGCCCTTGAGACAGAACATTGTCCTTTCGAGGAATTGCATGGCGACATAGATGATGGAGGCCAGGCACGAAGAGGACTGTTCATCGTGGGGTATCTGGTTGACGTGGTTGAGGAACAAATTTTTCGAGTAGTTGACCGCGTCATATGTGAGGTGATACTTTGGAGCAGCGGGCGTGTGATTGGGGAGAAGGGTTGTCAAATGCAAGATAGCATCCACGCGATGGCAGAACACGGGTGCCAGCGCGCATAATGCGTCGATATCTTGCGATTCGGGTATCTGGCGAAGGAGCGAGAGCGGTACCAAGATCGCAGGGAAGGCCTTTTCCAGATCAAACCGGTGGACAGGGACATCATCAAGGGAGTCGGGTGTGGAGGGCGAGACAGACTCTCCGCTATCGATGCTATTCGACTTGGCCTTATGTACGATAATGAAGGGCCGTGAACGTGCATGTCTGATACGCGGTGGGGATCGAGAGGGAGAAGCCATGGTGAGTGACGATGGGCTGGTTCTGCTACATATAACTGCGCCATTGGTACCCCAGAACGCCCCAGGGACAATAGATGGATGTCAAAGCGGCCACCATGGCGGTGTGGACCAACCACCGTGGTGGTCTACAGTGAGTGTTAGGCGAGCGTGCCAAAAGCGGGTTGGTAAATTCTGATGACCATCCTCGACAACACCGTCGAATCTGAACTCATCCAACTCTTGAATACGATCCAAGAACTCTCAGAACAAGTCGCGCAGAATAGGTCTCTTTCTATAACCCTCCATAATTCGGTAGGGGCTGTCAAGGTACGTGTCCTGTTCGCGGCATTTGTTCCAGTGACCAAGCCTTCCGCAGACCCAAGCGGCTCACTCGAAAACTGGCTTTGTATTGAGGAGGTGGGTCCGAACTGCGGATCAATCATACACGCACGCTCACTACTCCTAGATTCAATCTCGACAAGTCTCAAGGTATTTGGGTCGACGTCACGTCGGATATTAGTCTAAAAAGTCATCATTGCTATAGATGTTTATGATGCTGAACTCGAACGTATGAATGCGTCGCTTGCGGCTGAGAACCAGAGTCTGCTGCATGACAACAAACAATTGGGTGCCCTCATCAAGGAGTATGAACAAACATTGGAGAGTGTCATGGGTGCTTTCCGCACGAGGGCTGTACGTCATTGCATACTATGGTTGTCTCGTCACTTGCGATCAACTCACCGACATGTGCAGCGAGATGTCCAAGAACACGAGCTCGCGTTGATTCGTGAATATGAAGCGAGGCTCCTCGCCAAGGAATCCGAGAATCTACTTCATGCACTTTCATCGACCACTGCGGAATCCATATCTCTTGGTCGTATCTCCGCGACATTACGTTCTCTCTTGCGTGTCCTCAACGGGGAAGACGTACCTTCGCCGGCAAGTCAAAATCCATCCGTTGAAACAAACAACTCGCCATCGGACGACCTTGATTTCGGAAAGAAGGAGGATGACGACTGGGCTTTGGAACGAGAATGCCAGTTGTCGCGTCTAGAGCGTGAAAATGCCGTTCTGAGGCGCCTGCTTGGTCTTGACGTCCAGGAACCCGAATATCTGTCGCGACCATCATCTGGAGGAGGGAATCCTGTTGATCAACAGAAGCTGTCAATTGCACGGCAAAGTGAAGGGACGGTTCAAAAGAAGATGCTAGGTGGAGCACCGGGTACGGTGGGTCCCTACGGGACGTATAAGCGTAGTGCGGGGAGACCAGGTATTTCGCCTTAATGCTTTGATGTGCGCGAACGAGTTTCAGGACTTGTATACCTCTACACCATGTGGCCATCCTATCATCTTTGCCAGGGGCATGTATATCCCTGACACGTGTCCACCCCTTGTCGCTCGCTAATAGTGGGGATGAAAAAAAGGTGTAAACCACGGAGTGGACACGATAGACATTGACAATGTACGTGGGTCTACGTGAGAGGGGCCCCCTTTGAATGTAGATGTGCCAAAGACAGTTTGACGTTGACGTTGACGCCAAGTCATCGAATTTAATAAATGTCTGAGCTTGGGTGACACTCCCATCTTGACTTGCCAGTGACTCAGTGTTTGAGCACGGTCGACAACGTTCAACCTCAACTACTCGCCTCCGCACGTTCAGTCTCTGCAACATGCAGCATCACGACGAACGGACCAAGGCAAGTGTTTTATTTCTAGACTGGTTCGCGACTATATTTGCAAAATACCTCACGGCCGCCTTTCATTTTGCATGTGGTCGAGGTTGCATTGCTGGCTGATCCGGCCTGTGCGCGGTCTCTGCGTGCGCTGATTTTACACGTCGTCACCGCTTCTGATATGATGCCAACAAATCCTACGTTCATATCTGACTTTCTACTTCTTGCCAGCTTTTCCATCATAACAACCATCCCCGTCCCAACACCAGCCCGTTCTCTACCTCTGAAATGCCTCTCTCCATTAGCATCTCGCAACAGTCCTGGCTGCCCCGACGTCCCTCCGTCCCCGCCACCTCGCCTCCGAGCACTCCAGCGCTTATCAGTACGCGCTCAAAACTGAAAGGCAAGGACCGCTCTTGTGGTACCCCAGACCCAAACTCGTTGGAGTTCGGCTACAGATACGGCCACAGTGAGTGTCCAATGTATTCATGTCTCCGTCCCAGGCGAACCGCGGCACCAGCGCGGAGGCAATAGTCCCACGCGCTGGCCAGTGTACTCGCATGACGACGACGCAGGCGCTCTATTTCTAAACAAAGTTCCCTCATAACTCAACGCCGTCTCTCTCTTTTTTTTGTAAAGACTTCGACAACCTTGGTTCCAAGTCCTCAGAGTCATCCACTTCCTCCGCACCGTATGATCCTCCACATTCTGCGTCTCTGCATTCGCATTTCCACCAGTGTTCGGGATCGCTTTCGTCCAGACATCGTTCGAGCCTCTTTTCTGCTGCCTCCGATGTCTTCGGCCTTCGCAAAAAAATCGGTTCCGTCTCTCGAAAGAAATCAAATTTCCCTTCTCTATCCCACGTATGTGATATCGTGCCAGAGGTCATCGAAATCAGTGCCCACAACAACACTACCATCACGTCAACGGTCAGTGGCACAACGGCTCACAGAGATTACGAACACGAGGAACGTGAACGGCTGCGGGACGCAGCTGCGCAGTCTATCGGGCTAGACCCGGAGCTTCTGCATGACTCTTTCAAGTCCGGAAGTCGCTTATCGCTTGATTCACCTGAAACACCGATCCAACATAACCCCATACCGCCCTTTCCTGCAACTTTGGCCGCACTCCGCCAATCCGCAGAACTGTCTGCGACATTACCCAAATTTACACCGCCTTCCTCGCTACTCGTTTACGCACTTTCAAAACAATGGAAGTCCCGCACAATTGTGCTCACATCACATTCGGCTGGTCGGAAGACTCATGTCCATTTGTTTAAAAATATCTCGAAGGACGAGAAGGAGATGGAGAGGTTAGAGGTTACCGAGGATAGTGTCATCTTTGTTGCTGAAGAGGAGGTTGGTGGGAGGGGCAACGTGGTCAAGTTTGCCGGAAAGGATGTTTCCGCTAAACGGGCTGGAGAAACTGGGGTGGACGGCATGCACACAATGTGGTTTTTGCAGATCGTAGATTCCGCGGAGTCGCAGCGCTGGATTTCGGCAATAAAGAACGCGGTATTGACCCAGAGGTATAATTCGTGACGCTTTGTGGTTTCCTGGAATTCTGACAGGTGGTGCAGGGCTGTGCGCGCCGGTCTCAATATTCGGGCAGATACGGACGGGGGGAATGAGCCAAAGGGCGATATCGATGTAATGCTCTCGATGCATCTCCAGGGACTTATATCACCACAGCCAACCAAACCCTCGACTACCATGTTCCCATTGTCGCCTGTACGAAGCACGCCTTCCCCTTCTCCGTCTCTTCGCTCCCTGAGGATTAACATTCCTTCGTCACCATCACCCATCAAAGGAATGTTTTCGGGGCGGCCCCGTTCCCCTTCCGTCGAAGGTTCGCTCACCCCCATTCATCCACCTGGGCACTCGGAGGACTCTTTTGGTGCAGTGGGCACGAACCTTCTCACCATGATCCGTTCCAAGAGTTCCGCAGATTTCAGCTCTTCGCAGTCTCACTCGCTTCCTCTTTCGCATGCGCCGGTGCAGGGTTCGCCTGTGCCCAGTCTGCGATTACTCAATTCGCCGGTTGTAATTGCCGCATCAGACTTGAAGATATCAAAAGAACGGGATGTACCGGAGCTACCAACTGCTGTTCCAGAAGCGAATTCTCCCGCTTCCCCGAGTTTGAACACCCCGCCTACACCTTCTTTCTCAGCCCGGGGCACACTGCCGTTGTCTCTGCAACCTCCTCCCAGGAAACCCAAGCATGCCGTGGTGACTGTTCCCGTTGAACGTCTACACGAGCAGCAGGGGATGTACAAGCAAGCAAGTGGCAATCGCAGTGTTGCGGGGAATTTCGGAATTCAGTCCAGAGGTTCTGGTGATGATATGCCGAGGGGTGATATGTCGCCAGCGTCCCCCGCCTCGTCCATTTTTTCAGGCGGCATTTCGGGGTCTTTATCTTCAAATCCAGGTTTCGAAGCATTGTCCGGTAGTGATATTCGTGCTAGCGAGCGTGGAGATGAGCCTGACGAGCTACCATCAACTCTGGGAAACGGGATTGCTGGCTCTTCGTCCTCTAGGGGTGGTTCCGTACCATCGGATAAACTTCCGCATAGCACTGCTATCTCCAAACGGTGGTCTCGCCAAGGTGGACCCCTTCCAAAGCAGCCCGCACCTCCCTCAGGTCCCCCGCCATCCGTTCCGGTCTCACCAAAGGATAACCAACGTTCTTCAGCGGAATCCAGCATATATGTACCACCAAATTACATCGTTGACCGTTCCCCCAGCAATTCCTCTTTCGCTTCTCAGTCTCAGACCCGACTTAGCCCTGGAAATGGGTCCCCATTGTCACCTACGTTCTGGAAACGTGCCTCTAGTTGTTCGACCTACAGTGTTAGCTCGACAAGCACTGATTCCCGCGGCCGGGCGCCCTTCGGCAGCGATTCGCTTCCATCATTGGGATCGGTTGTCACTAAAGGGGCAACGGGGAGGCCAATGTCCTTGTTGATTTCTGGTTCGTCAGTTTCTGGACACGTCAAATCAACCAAACGGCGTTCCATGCCGCCACCACGTCCAGCACCTACTTTTGCCCCTCCCCCTGCTCCGATGGCTCAGGAGTCTGCACATGGGCCTCCTCCCTTGATGGTACATGCCCCAACACCACAAAAGCCATTGAGAACGTCTGTCGCGCAGCGCGCTCTTCGGCTCTCCGTGACTTCACCCAAGCCACCCCCTTCGTCCGCGCTTCCTCCTCGACCTGACGAAGTTGGGCCTGCTCCACGACATCGACGGTCCTCGAGCGCTGACATGCCGGACGTTCGTCCCCTTCCCGCCCCGCCATCTCGCCCCGCCTCGGCACTCTCCGCAAATACCACCCGCCTCCAACCCGCCTCTCCAAGAACCTTCTCCATCCGCCAACGTCTACGCATCCTAAGCACCCCTCCCGTGCAAAAACACTCCTTACCCAATATCCAGATTTCCACCCTGGATCTCTCGGACGAAAACGACGACTTGCCCACGCCCAGTGTACGTGTTCCACAGCCATTTGGGCTGGGGGAGCCTATTACGACGACGCAAGACGACCCGAGCTTTTTGCAACTGTCGACGCCTGTCACGCCTACCATACCGAAGCCGTCATTTCGCAATCCTTTCCAACCAACGCTGACGGCAATGTCGAGCGATTTGGGAACGCCACCGCCGGACCTCGACTTCGTCGCGTTGTCACCACCACCTCGGAGGGGTTCCAAGCCTAACGTGGTCACGGTGGTGCGACCAGAAAAACTGGAGGCACAAGGGTCTGGATTTACGCAATGGGAAGAGGATAAGCTGTTGGCGCTCTCTCCGCGCGGATCGGTGGTTTCTCTTGGTTTTGTAACGACATCGTAATACGTTACCATTAATTTCTTGTATCTTGTGGATCACGCGCACGAGCATCTAACGCACGTCCTGCGAGGTGAAGCCTTAATGAAAGTAATCATGAAATCGCAACGATGAATCATTAAGAGAAACTGGTACGTCTACAAGTGCGTCGTCACAGTACAATAAATCATGCAAAGCTATTCTCCACATCTGCGTTGTCTTCACCCTGCTCCAAGTTCGCGAACTGTCATGAAGTATGAGCGATTTGTTCATTCAAACGTGAAGAGTTCAACTCACAGTTAAGAATGCAGCGGGTCGGTGCTCTTCTGCCCAGAACAGGAGTGGCGTATCCAGAGTCATACTGTACGGCAAATTGGAAGACCACATCTGGGTAAGGCCAATACCATAGTTCCAGACCTTGCCCTCGGGTACCAAGGTCATACCAAAGATGCGATCGGATAGCAACAGCTGCACACGCTCGGACATGTTGGGGTTGAAGCTAGGCGGATTGGCCGAATTATCTACATTTTTACGACCCCACTCGAAGCCAGGAACGGTCAACGAATGAGCCGACAAGGAGACAGATCCAGGGGTGAATGAGGACACAATGCAAATTGTCGACGATCCAAACTCAGGATGGTCTGCCATGAGCTTCGCTTGCGTGGTCACATCCGTAGGCGATAGATGGTTTAGCTCGAGCGCTTGGGTCTTAATCCACCCCAAAGGCTCGAGATCTTTCAGCAGGAAATCGTCCTTGGGAAGCTGAGCAGGCAGTTCGACGTTGTTGTTACTACCCCGCTGAGGTACCCAAGTGACTGCCTTGATCTCCTTGACCTGTTTGTTGTCTGGGGGAGAGAGACCATACATGAAAGCGGCAACCTGAGTACGCAAGTCTGCAGCGGTGATGAAAGCCCGCAGAATGTTCTTCGGAAGCACATAGGTATATGAAGCAGCGTCGTCTTTTACGTCGTCATTGGACACGTAGATATGTTGGAGACGAAGCGGCAAGTGAGTTGCAGAGATCGCGCGGACACGCCAATCTGATTTACTGCTGAACACTTGCTGTTCATAGCCAGTTGCTATAATGATACCAAGCTAGTCAACACAATATACGTAAAGTCATCGAGTTTCACTTACTCGTGACTGTTTGGATGGTGTCACCGTGGATGTTGGTAGTTTGGCTAACAAAGAACTCAGCAAGACGTCCAGTAACAACTCTGTTAGTAGCTCACGTTTGAACCGCGGTGACCTGTCCCTGGGCTTCAGTAGTCTTCTCCAACTCCGCCATTTGTTGACGTTGTACAGAGGGAGCAACAATCTCCTGTCCGAGAATGATGTCGCGGATCTCACTGGCCGTTAGCGACGCAATGTTAACGCTGTTACGCTTGCCGAAGTCCTTTGTCGAAGAGGTAAGAAACGACGAATAATCGATGGGATTGATACTCACAGCTAGAATGAGGTCTTTCATAGCAACCTCGACCTTGATCCACTCGTCATCCGACAAAGTTGGCCACACGAAATGGGGCTCGGTGATTGTGGATTTGTCGGGATGAAGAATGATTTTCGCCTTCTCGTTGTTAACGTGCAAAGCACGCAATAGGAGGATAAGACGAGAAAACGCAGTATAACTCGAGATCGATTTCAACCAGTCATCTATTGTGGATGTTAGATCAAATTCTCCAAGAAGACACCAGGCATACCATAAAGACTGAAAAGGACCATCTGTGGCTGGGTGGCACGCTGCAAGAAAATTATATTAGGCACAGGGATTTCGAAATCACCTCGAGACTTACCAAGATCAAATCACCAAACTTCTCCATCTTCATGCATGCTTGGAATGGAAGTTGTAGCTCGCTTCCTTTGATGACAATGTTCGGGAAGTCTAGTAAGTGCACCTCGAGAGGATCTAGTACACGAATTAGGTCAAGTCTGCGGAAGCAGATTACATTACCTACCCAACATTCCCTTGCGAGTGACAATGACCTGCTTGGGTTGTTCTTCCACAGGGAGAGAACGAACCAAAGCGGCTACTTCTTCGGCCGTCTTCCATTTTGCGAGCTGCCCTAGACGCTTCTGACCCGCCCAGACACTGGTGTGAATGATCTTCAGGAAAAGTTGCCCGGATCGTGGGTTGAATATAAAGATAGCCCCGTCTAAGAGAGGGTAAGTTTATAGCCAGTCGTAAATAATAGCTGACTACTGACTGATGGGTTTTGTAGTCAAGTTACCCTCAAAGGTCTTGTGAATTGTCACACGATAGACATTGGTGTCGTCAACGAACCCTGTATCAGGGTGAGCGACATAGTGCCATGCTAAAATCTAAGCACGTACAGATGATTTGGTTTGAGAACAGTTCCGAGTAGTTCTGGCTGTTCAAATACGGCTCCGTCGGCTCTGAGGAGTATAGCTGAAGACCTTTGCGGATGCGCTCACGGAGGACGTGACAGGCGGGGTTCGCTTTCATGACCTTAGCCATGGCCTGTTGAATGAGGGGTTTCATGCCAGGGAACCAATTGCCGTATGCAGACCACAGATTGTATGCCAAGTCCATGCCGATCATGACGCCAGTGGGAGACGGATAGATACTCATCGAGTCGGACACCTGAAGAATACGTGACCCAAAGCTGTCCGCATTAGCGAGGATCACTTACGTAGTCCAAGAACTTTGCGCGTGTGTAGCGTTCGATATCATGGGAATCAAAGTCACCCCATCGAAGCTGTACATCAATCCAATACTTGTTGCTGGTGGTACCATCCAACACGTCTTTGTTCTGGACCAAGGAATGAGCCTTCGCCTCAGGTTTTGAGTGGGGACTTACGTCAGTCACAAGAGATGGACGGGTAATGTTCCACTTGTAAGCAGAGAACAACAAGATGTCGGCACATGACGAGTTCATCTTGTAACTCTTACGAGGATGGATAGTCTCCTTCTGAACCGTCTCGATCTGCAAGGGTTCGAGTTCTTGGTCGAATACCTGACACAAGTCCATGACTACACTCTCGTGGACTACAGGACTTCGTTAAACGCGAATCCACTTCGGGACAAGTAATGTAAACTTACTTTTCTGCCACAAGTGTGCACGGAATATCTGAATCAAACTAATCTTGAGTGTGGGGATCTTGCCATGCATAAAAATGCCAGTCAGGTCGAGTTGGACCTGGAAGCCGACGTAAACATTGGCGCGGTTGATCGTCGGGCTCCACCATAAAGTGAATCGACGGTTGGGAATTTGGTTCAGACCAGACCGCTGGGCATTCGTGAGTTTCTTGTATCGCATGGACTCTTCGAAACCAGACGCTTTCTCCCAGAAAAGACCCTCCCAGGTGGGGAAGTAAGTGCCCTTGAATAGTGTGTGCTCGAGAATTCCTTCAACACCACCAAGCGCAGCAATGACATCGACCCGGTAGTTGTTCAGCTGCCATAATTTTCCGTCGTGCCTCTGTGAAGTCCACCAAAAGGGGTTGCTATGCGAAGTCAGTCCAATGACAAAACATGAATGAAGGTCACGCACTGTTTCAACAATTGATATTGCTTCCAATCAGTACGGACACGCCAACCACGATCATAAGCCAACCTTAATATATATAAAAATCATCAGCAAGATATAACGAAGCTGTTTTACTAAAACTCACGTATGGCGATCCTTCTGGAATAACGTGTTGATTCGAGGGATACCTCTGTCCCAACTATCTTCAAGATCCTCCAAAGTCAGCCGGCGGTTCTGTGCGTTTGCTTCCTTTCGCTTCATCGAATATTCAGACCAAACGCGCGCGGAATCCAGAAACTCCGCTTCCCATGGCTGGAGGTAGCGGTACAAGTTGGGGATAAGTTGGTCTTCTTCATGAGACATACCAGCCCGGAAGTGCGTGACACCGACGTCAGTCTGCTTTGACCAACGGAGATCACTCTGAGGAATCAGAACATGCCCCATGGACAGCATTCCCAGACCGCCGAGTTCTTTGGGTGTGTAGAAAACGACTGGGGGAAAACGGGAGGGCATTTTACTGTTCAGGCCGATTTTCACCCGTGTCTGGATCTTGTTCTCTGCCTTCACCAATGCATCAAGTAACTCGTTCGTGTGGATAACTGCCTCTCGGTAGTAAGTCATAAGGCCGATGAGGGCGGTGTTCCACTTGTTGACGATCTTGGAGAAAGTCGTAGAACCGGAACTCATCAATACTTGTCGTATGCGATTGTTGAATTGTTGGACGCCTGCGAGAACCGGTATAAGTCTTTTCGGATGTGCAGTAAGAACTCGACATACCATCGTCTGAGACGCGAAGGAAAGCCTGCGCAGTACGCTCCTTCGACTGCTCATTTGTGAGGTTCCAGACCGCATCCTTCAACGAGAACTGCTCCCCGCCCATCGTCCTAATCTTCGGTAATATGCGAACTTCGAACCCGCACATGGAGAACAGAAGCTGAGGGTTGTTTTGAGAGTAAACGCTGACGAACGTGTCTTCCCATTCGATTGTTGTCAGTGATCTAGGCAAACTTTGCTTCACATTCCAGAAGACAGCTCTGCCAAGGTTGACATCGTGCTTGATGAGCCTCATTCGGCAGTCACGAGGCCAACAACGTTTGTTATTATAACCGATGACGTTGTTGTTTGTGGGATCCGGGTTGGCACTCAAATAACGTTGGATGAGATCCCGGGCCTCGTCAGCTGTGAAACGGAAAAGAATATGTAGCCTGTCGACGTAGCGAGAGTATAGACGAATCGGATGGCGCGTCTCAGTGGCGTAATCACGGTATTGCAAGAAATTGTTTGGCATCTGAGGTGGTCCGGCCATCTCGCTGGCCCTTTGAAGTCCCAGAACCAGAAGATCGAGCACAAGGCCATAGTACTGGAAAACAAAGGCAGAGAATTGAAGACCGCGGATGAGCCCGTGTGCATTAGTATGCGCCATATCCTTGTACGTCAAAACTGGATGTGACATTAGCATTAAGTGTTGCTACAGCGTAGCATCCAGCTTACCCGTGTTGTTCTTGGCGGTAATGTAATCTGCCAAATTGTGATCCAAAATGAGGCGAAGTAGACGGTTAAGAAGGGTCAAGTCCATCTTCTCATATACTTTGGAAAACACGGTTTCCATCATGACGTTGCACTCCCCTTCACCGGTCTCCCAAATATCCGTCAAGTTGTTGATGCCCTGGCACCACTTGTACACCAGGAGAGGAGGGGGTTCAGTGTCAGCGGGCTTGATCCAGGCAGGGAACAGTCCTCTCTTGTCCGCTTCAAAGAACAGGAATTGATCGAGATACTTCACCGACAAGTTCGTTAGTGACCATACAAGGTCAAAGGTCAGATGCAAACTTACAGCATCAGTGATTTTCTCAACGGGCTCGATGTCGTAGCAGGGAATGAGTTTGTCATAGGTGTCGAAAAACTCGATACCCGCCTCCTTGAATGCACGTTGTGTGAGGAGCAGACGCTTGATGCGCGACAAGCCTGAAGTTGCTTAGTACAATATTACCTGCACTGCGAGGGCGACTTACATTCATGGGGGTTGTCGTAAGCCTGTTCGATAAGAGCAAGTTCCTCACGCTGCGACTGATTGAGTCGACCTTTCACCGAATAAGCTTCCTTCAGCTTCTCAAGGGCTAGGACTAAAAGCTTGGTATCATGTTTGTACGAGAGGGGCCTATATTCGCATGGGTGAGTGCAGTCCAAGATCAGAAAGAATTGACACACGGGAATGGGATCGGAGCAAATTTGCGACTCTCTAGCCAGTGAACAGTTGCAGTGTATATAGCGACAGCTTCCTCCGCACTAATGTAGGGACCATCCTTCAAATAGCCGTGCTGTCGTTCTTGTTCGGCCTTCAGGTATAGACCTAATTCTCTTTCAGTTGACAGGAATCCCATGGGTTTAGGAATCACTCACGAGTGAGCCGACCCAAGTTCTTCTTCACTACCGCTTTATCAACCGTCGCACCGCGCCGAATGCGCTCACGGTTGTAATGGGCCACACTGGAGGAAGTTGTACGTTTAATTTTTTTCACCTTTTCGGGGAAAACACAAGACTTACGAGCACCACCAATCAGCCTTACTCTTAATGTACCGCAGAATAATGTTTTCGATAGCAGTTGGCATGCCTGGAACCTTCCAAGGGATGTTTGCCTTCCAACACCGCCAAGCTTCGGAAAGGTGCTGCAGGATGGTCTTGGCCTTGTTTTGTTTGATGGACTCCGGCATCATGTCCAAGATATCGTGCATCACGGCCGCGCGGAGTTCAAGGTCATAGTGCGACTCCACGCGCTGTTTCGTCACCGTTTTCGCGATGCCTTTGCTATTACGGCCTTCGAATTGACGGGCAAGAAGATTCCCAAGCCAACGCTCTAGAAGGGGGACAATACCACGCATGAAGAAAAGCCAGACTCGCCAACCAGGTGCCCAAAACCCGCATCCAGGTCCTTTTCCGACGGGACCAGTGTTGAAGCGATAGTAGATCAAGTGTTTCAGGTCCTTGGTCATCCGTACTTGTCTCATCAACTAAAGTGAGATCAGCCAACTAGGTAGGAAACGATAAAGTCATGACGACCGACCTTGTACTTGTAGCGGTACATACCAGTGAGAGCACCGATGTGAGCAAAGATGTATTGTAAGGCATCGGCGAGTTGGAAAGCGTCGACATTGCCCAGGCGGAATTGGACGTGCGCGTCAACAACAAGTTTTGTGAGCCGCAAGATTTCACGACACAAGTGGAAAGCATTTCCGAAGCGCGACTTCTTGCGCTCTTTGGTTGTGAGCGTCTTGACGGGCTTCAGATTCATGTTGTAGTCGAGGTGGAGATAATTCAAATTCTAAAATACGGGCGTCAATTGAGGATCGCGTACACGTCAAAGTCATAATTACCTTGCGATGAATCAACAAATTCAGCATATTATAACCTTGTCTGCAAACTTGCAAACCCGCTTCGACCCAATCAAGCTTTGTCGTCTGGAAGAACTTTGTTGCTTTAAGTTGACGAAACAAATTCTTCTTCGTCATAGCCTTTTCCGAACGACTTTTGAGTTCGTTCAAGACATAACACTTGAGTAATTTCTGGTACGAGACGCGAACTTTCACGGCCTGATTGGGAGGACAGTGCTCGAGGTACCAATTCTTAACCAACGGAATGTCCTGCGCACGCCTCATCCGGCCTGATCGACGATTGTACGGATCTGGGGCCCACCACAAAGCGATAGCATCTGCAGTGAGATCATTTTCCAGAGGCTTGTTCTCCAAAAATGGCTGCACTTCTTCAGGGAGTTCAAAGTCGTCTTCGTCTGTACCATTGGGGCCAAAAATCTTGTCTTCATGAGAAACGAGGGGGGCATTCTTGGGTGTCGCCCCTCGTAGCGAGATAGGGTTGATGAGGGGGTCAAAGTAGAATGCGGGAAGGTCTGGATCATCGGTGCGAATATAGACGTTCTTGGGTACGTGGTAGGGGGACAAGTGGACTGACCGAGGCAACGAGTTATACAGATGGGGAAATCCCACTTTGTACTCGGTGCGGATTTGATTCCGTATGATCACCTTTCCAATGTCGTTAAACTCATTCCAATCCTCATCAAACGCATCCATGTCGCGATACAGAGGCTCGAATTTGGGCCCTCCCGGAATGGCCATATTGAGTGCCTTAGCCGTGAAGAAAGATTTTTTGTCGAACAAATAAGTCGCGTTGCTATCCGGACGATCCGATAGAAGGGTACGACCAAGGCGGTAAAGGTTCGCCATGACTGGGAGCGTGAGTGACCAATAGCGATACGATGAACCATTGACGGCGGGGGTATCGACAAGTGGTTTGGGGTCATAAAACCAGTCGGCGATTGCAGAGTCTTCTCCAGAATCCAATTCCAGTTGAATTGCTTCCAAAGGTTCGACGTCCAGAACGTTATCGCCATAGTCAAGCGGTGGTTCTTCATCATCAAATGGCGGGAAGCGCATACGCTTGAAATGTCTACGGTCGCGTTTTTCTCGACGCATGGAAAGCCACATAGTGCTCCACTGCGCATGATAAACGGGCTCGATGACGCGAGGAATCTCGTTGACAAACGTAATCGCACCAGTGATATGGTAGAGGACAGGGACTTCGCGGACTTGCTCCCAAGGGTAGGGGATGTTTTCAAGAAGTTTCATGACAGCGTGGGGCACGTACTTGAGTGCACCGAGGTGGACGCGTTTGTCGTTGCGGAACTTTCTGTTACTCATATCTCCGTGGTCCTTGATGATTTTACGGACATGCTCGGGAGGCAAGTCCTAGAGAACATGACTACAACGAGAATGAAAATGGAAAACTGGACATACCTGCTTTCCCATATCGACGTAACCACCCTTGCGTTTTTCGCCATAGCGCTTCTTTTGCATTGAAACCCATTTCTGCGATTTTTGCGCGAGCATTTCTGGGGGTATGCGAGCTGAGGCCTGCTGGGAGAAGCCTGGCGGTGGGGGCATGCCTGGCGGTAGGGGCGGCATGCCCGGCGGCGGAGGAACAAACGCGGTGCTCATCGTCGGTGTTGAAGAAAGAGTCTTTGGATGACTAAGACATACTTGGGCCGATTTCAAGTTCCGACTCATGTAAAAGTGTCCGGGGGTGCGACTTCAGTAGGGTCGGGATGGCGTAGAGTGTCGCCATCTTTGCGTGACTGGGATTCAGAGTATATAGGGCCTGTGTTCTCGTCGCCGTAGCAGCGGATACCTGATCACCCACCTCAGCTCTGGCATCCTTCGCCAACGTCTCTCAATTTGAGAGCACCGTTTTATACGAGTTTCATGTTGATGACACTCCTATCTCTGGAAAGCTTCTCACATCGAAATAGTTGTACCGATATGCGGCAGTCATCCTGACCCAGACCTGAAGCCTCTTGCACGTTGTTCATGGGTGCTATTGCCATACCCCATGATCGAGATGAACGCCCAATTGAGCCATTCTTTCCACACCAGTCATCTCTTGGCGACGTATGAGGATACCCGTGAGATGCCACCCTGTCCTCATTGCGACTGACCGCACCCTTTTTCGTAATCCACGTTTAGGCCCCCGTTTTGGACCATTGACGGCCTACTTAAGATAGAATTTTTCCTCGCAGGAATCAATCTTCCGCAGCAGCAAACTCTCCTCTTGACCATGGGTGATGCAAACGCCACCGTCAACATTCTTGACATTCGAAACTTTCAGCGCGGCGAGAAGAAATACCATACCGACCTCTCCGACGTCATCGTTGGGGGCCTTCAAGTACCATTCAACGCAAAGTCATTGCCCACCATTCTCCTCTACGACGAGCGTGGCCTCAGACTTTATGATAAAATTACCACGGACGCACCAGAGTACTATCTGTTTGCCGCAGAGGAAGAGATACTTCACAAGCATGCTTCTGACATTGTGCGGATCATGCAACGCCGTTCGCTGGCAGGCAGTATAGATTTACCAGCTCAGGTCATACTCGAGCTCGGTGCTGGGTGAGTTTAGCCCCATGTCACAATCAGGCTGTTTCGCAATTGAAACAATGTTTCCATTTTTTTTCTCTATTCCCCGGGCCCCGCTGATGCAGAACCCAGAGCACTTACAAAGACCTCTCTTATACTGCGCGCTCTCGCCAGTCTGTCAGGAACCCCTTCCTCGACATATTTTGCCCTTGATCTCGAAGAACGAGAGATTCAACGAGCTCTCACCCAGTTGTTCAATTCTGATGTGGGTACCGCTATTCACGGAAAGATAGATGCAAAGGGGATGCTGGGTACCTATGACAACGCCATTGCTTTTGTTCTCCAAGGGGGTTTAAAGGCGACAGCCGATGACAAGGCCCTTAAAATGACCGAGAGCGGGGGACCACCCGCGGCTATCGAAGAAACCACCGGCGCAACACACCAGTCCACGACGGGACAGCCGCAACTTCACCTTCTATTCTTAGGATCCTCCATCGGTAACTTTTCACGAGGAGAGGATGCTCAATTCCTCCACTCATTGCCACTGCGGGCTGGCTCTGGAGATACTCTTCTCTTGGGTCTGGACCACGACAACACACGCGAGGACATTGAGCTTGCTTACAACGATCCCAAAGGTTGGACGAGACATTTTATCATGAATGGCCTTAGGGCCGCCGGGAACGCTCTTGGTGACTCGGAAGTCTTTGATCTCGACAATTGGGAGTATGTTAACTTCTACGACGAAGGCCGACGTGAGTGTATCCGAGGCATGGCGGGCTACCTCATTGACACGGTTCTAGGTGTCCATAATGCATTCTTCAAGTGCCTGCACCCTCACAGCATTACCTTGCTAGGCAAAAGGGAGGAGGTCCACTTCTTGAAAGATGAGCTCGTTAAGATCGAGGTGTCATACAAGGTAGAAAACCGTCTGGAAATATCTTTCATACTGAATAGTTTATTCTCCAGTATTCGGACCGGGACGCCTATAGGCTATTTATCGATGCTAACCTGCGACCTATTCAGCGCTGGACGGATAGTACATCACGCTACTCCCTGTGGTTGCTAGAGCGCCCGTCATTCTCGTTCCCACTCCTCATGTCACCCACCATATCAACCGACGAAGCAATCGGCCAAAGGTTTGGTGTTCCGAGCCTGCAAGATTGGCAAGACCTGTGGAAAGCGTGGGACTTCGTCACGCTCCGGATGATCCCGACGTCTATGCTTTTCGAAAAGCCTATTGATCTCCGTCACATCTGCTTGTTTTATATTGGCCACATCCCCGCCTTTTTGGATATTCACCTCTCTCGTCTGCTGCAGGAACCCCACACTGAGCCCGAGGAGTTTAAGGTAAGTTTTCATCTTACTTGAGAAACGAGTCTTATTCATTCATGAAAAACAGTTTATCTTCGAAGTAGGTCGCCTCACCTTCTGTTTCGCACGATTGACTTTTTGCCCGCGGATAGAGGGGTATTGATCCCAATGTAGACGATCCAACTCAGTGTCATGTTCGTTCCCACTATGCTGTCCTTTAATTCCAGAGGCTTACAGTAGTTTTCAGGCACACTCTGAAGTCCCGCAAAAGGACGAAGATTGGCCGTCACTCAGCAGCATCCTTTCATTCAGGGACCGCGTGCGGGAACGGCTCATGAAGCTTTACATGGATATATCCAGTGGCACTCTGCAACTGACAAGGAAGATCGCTCGTGCGCTCTTCATGACATATGAACACGAGGGACTACACACAGAGGTTCTTCTTGTTTGCGTCCGTTTCGTGATTTCATTTTGATCCGATGTTAGACCTTACTGTACATGCTCCTCCAGCGAGCAGGCAGCGGAACAATCCCACCCCCTGACTTCACACCACCCCCGTGGGAGTCACTCCTCGCATTCTGGAATGCTTCTCCTAAGCCGTCTTCTCCGACCACCGTCATCGAAGCCACTGTCGTTACTCTCGGCATTGACGACATTGAAGCCGAGGATGTTGCAAAGCCATTGGATCTGAAGGGGCATGTCTTCGGGTGGGATAACGAGAGTCCGTCACGCCAGGTTACCGTGGACAGCTTCAGAATTTCCTGGCGGCCCGTTACCAATGGCGAATTCTTTGAGTTCTACACTGGCGTCGGCAAGGACCGAATCCAGCTTCCCGCCAGCTGGGTGAAAAATGAAGACGGAGAGATCACCGTCCGTACACTCTATGGCCCCGTGCCAATGACAATTGCTTGGGACTGGCCAGTTCTTACTTGCTACGACAACCTGTCGATATATGCGAGCGTCCAGGGTGGACGAATTCCAACTGAACCAGAACTTCGTGTGTTCATGGACAAGTTCGAGGGCGGCTACGAGGGCGGCGCGAATATCGGATTTAGGAACTGGCATCCTGTCCCGTAAGTACCACCGCATTCAATCGAGTAGTTGGGTGCGTTTACTGACTGGGGTGGACCAGTGCAACGACTGGGGTGGAGAACCACGGTGGACAGGGACATAATGGCGGGGTGTGGGAATGGACCTCGACCGTCCTTGATAAAGACCCGGGTTTTGTTCCGTCTCAGCTGTACCCCGGGTGAGCGCAATCGCCGTGATGTATGCGTTCATTTGGTGACCATTTTTATAGATATTCTGCTGATTTCCATGATGGCTGTCACCAAGTCGTGGTACGTTTTCCAGAACCATCTTCCGTCTTTCATCCGTTTGAGTGCATTCACAGCTGGGTGGTTCTTACGTTACGATCCCGCGTATCGCTGAGAGACGCAGTGTCCGTAACTGGTACCAGCACAACTACTCATACCCTTGGGTTGGCGGGAGGATCGTGTACGATATGTGAAGGGGAGTGCAGGCCAGTGTACTATTGGTATGAAGAATGATGCGTGCAGAATGTATGTACTAGTACTAGGAACAAGTTAGCAGTGTGGTGTATGCTTCCTTTGTCCAAGCTAGCGCAACGTAATCCAACAACGTCACTAGCCTTCACTTTCACCAACTTTACGCGAGCTTGTGGAACATGTGGCCAAGCATCCAGTACTATTGCCCTTGTACCTCTGTCAATGTATCCAGCTTACAGGCTCCACCACCCCCGATCCTCGCCTCATCCTCCGCAAGTTTTCACCCATTGCACAACCTTTACTTTTGTGAAGAATGTGATGCAGTCCGATGTAATCGATGTGTCTCCGTCGAAGTCAGTGGCTATTACTGCCCAAACTGCTTGTTTGAGGTCCCTAGTGCGAGCGTACGGGCGGAAAAGAACCGGTACCTCATCATCGACTGCTGTAGATGAGTCTAACTCTATTGTGTCTAGATGCGCCCGCAATTGTTTCTCTTGTCCCACATGTCGTTCCACTCTCTCTGTAGTGGCATCCGACCCTCCAGATGAAGGCGATGGTCGACCCTCTGCCTCCCTCAGTAACGTTGGAGAAGCGCCATACTTTTTGTATTGCGGTCACTGCCGTTGGGATTCGGCCGAAGTTGGCATCACGTTTGAGAAACCGACTGGGCTAGCAGGTCAGTAGCATCGCTAGGTGGCCCACTCCGGCGATGCTAATTGACGAATCCAGCGCAACTACAAAAGTTTGAAGACTCTGCCCCAGAGTCGCTCGAGTTTGAGCGCTTGAAGGAGCATTTCGAGCCTTTTCTGCGTACATCGTCTCTCTCGTCTTCGTCGCATCTGCCAGCAGCGTCGTCTCATCACCTGCACACGTCCTCTGCCACAGCCGCTGCTTCCGCCGCGCTCGCACGCGATATTCCCGGGGTTGGCAAATATAACCCACTCGGTCGTAGCCGTGCCGGTCGAGACAGAACAGTAAACAAAGACGAAATGTCCGAGTACAAAAGTAGGGTAGAAACTGCCGTCTTCAGTCAACTCGGCGGCGGTGGGGATGACGCCGACGTCGAGCTCCTCAGGCACATGGACACTGTTGAAGGAGTAGCCAAGCTTGAACAGCGATGGGGAAACAGCTGGACAACCCCACTGCGCTCAAGGTAATGTCGACGAGTTTAGCAAAGTTCAGTTGCTTACCCAAGCTCAAGTGATCTGCGACCACATCGGATACCGCTGCATTCCAAGGTTTCAAAGCGATGCCCAGCGTGCAGGCATATTTTGATCAAACCCGAGCAAAAAGCGCAGTCCGTACGGTACAAAATCAAGCTTGTGGCGGCCAATTACTTGCCTGCGATCACTGTCGGCTTTCCGCAGACACCGGGAGCCAAGCGAGTGGCGGGTAAAGTGGCTAGTTCCACAGCAGAAACTAGGAACGGTGTTATGCACGCTGGGACCAATAATCCCTTTCAACTCGCACTGACAAATCCGCTGTACGATCCAATCCAAGTACGGTTGTCTCCGCAGAGAGTTGCAGATGGGCGTTCATATCAGGTGTCGCTGCCAACCACACCGTTCGCTGTTGCGGCCTTCGCAGAGGCATGGGAGTACGATGATGACGACATGTTTGGAGTAGAAGACGATGAACTTGGAATTGGAGTTGGAGCTGGTGAAAGTAGCGCTGGACGAGCGCTCAGATACAAGGAACCACGCGGTCGCCTTAAGAATGTTGGGGTACTGGAGCGGAGGGCGAACGTGACCACCGTGGGAGGTGAGGTTAATATTAAGCCTGGTGTCAAGGGAAATATTAAGGTCCGTTTCTTCCCGTTTTTGGGATTGCGGACTGAGCGACCGCATCACGCAGTTCAACATGATGGTCTCATATACATACCGGTCCGATGATCCTCTACCTTCGGAGGATGGCGCAGGCACACCGTCCAGGACAGCGAAGGCATCGGAAGTTAAGACATTTTCCTTCTACACCGTCGTCGATCTGGGACCGAGCGTGGTTTCGAAGGATGATAAATCAGAGGCAGATGTGTAGGGTCTGCTTCCCGCTTGCGATACGGACATTGATGGTGATCTCTGCATGAGTATCGCACCGGTCCTGAAATAAGTATCTTCGAACCTGTGTGACAGTGTGGTTTCTGGTCGGATATACCCATACCCTATTATAATCACTAAATCTTCGTGGAGTTTAAAGTCGCAGCAGTGAGTCATGGCAATCGAGTCATTTACGATTCCGGTGTGACTTGACTCTGCTTCATGATTGGCCCCAGTGCCTTGCCTTAGCCTGCAGAAACCTTCAAATCTGACTCGACCAGTGTCTTCGGGCGCAACTAACATGCCGAAAGGATATGCTTATATACCGGATTCACGGTGCTACTACAGCATCCAATCAGTACTCACTGCACTGAGTCGTGCAAAATGGAACACGACACCGTACCTCCATATACCCCCTCTCCTCCTTCGCCGCGTTACTCGAGTGAGCTCTTACCAGGGGAGCAAACTGTCGAATTCACTCGACGTGCTTCCACCCAAGCTCCATGCGGGGTATACCGTAGAATAACGGATCTTCTTACAATTGTTCTCCGAGAGCAACATCCCGGTAGTATGTACCCTGTATACGGCCGGGGCGGGGTAATACAAGGGGACATCGTACCCGGTAACATGGACGATATCATGTCCCTGACATTAAGGGTGAGTGTTGATTTGCATGTTCTTGCAACCCGATCCTGATGACATGTTAGCTCGAGGGCCACTTGGTTCTACATGCTTCTGGTGGTTCTATTACGACAACGTTTCTCTCAAAGAGTTATGTTTTGTGGAGTGCATCTCATGGACAACGCCGTCCCCGAGTCATCCCATTTGGGGTCATTTTCCCGCTGACCTTCGATGATGGAGGTCATGCACGGGCTCTGCCGCCGACCTTTGAGAGCGCTGAACCCCGAGTGGCTTGCTCATACTCCCTGACAATTGAATTGTCACGCCCACGACAATTCATGTCATTTTTGAAGGGCAATGAAACGTAAGTACTATGTAATTCGTGCCTGCACCCAGCGAGTTTGCTCACTTATTATTTATCTTCAGCGTCAAAGTACCAATCATGTACCGCCCGCGAAGTCGGCCGCAGCTGCCGATGCTCGCTAGTGATCTGTCATTCATGTCGACCGTGAAATCCTCTCCTGAAGAATGGCATGAAGTTATGTGTACCGTGCCAATGACAATGGGCTCGGGGTTGACGCATGTCGAATGCCTCGTGAGTCACGCGGAGATATGCTGCGTGATAATCGTATTCAAGTGCGGGATTTTTTTTTTTCAGTTATTCATCCCGTCCGTGCAGATCTATGCCCTCTCGGATACAATCCCGTTCCATCTACAAGTTCGCGGTAGTCCCGCATCACTCATACCGTTCCTTGAACAAAGCCAAGGCGGTCATCAAGATGGCGGCGGGCAACAGAATGGGGGTGTTGCCATAAGAGTATACTTGCTCCGACAAATAGTCGCCAAAGTACATGGGCAATCTACGTCGGGATGTATCACCCTCGGCGAGGGGGAAATGGAACCTTCACAATTCTTACCGTCAAAGCACCATGCGTTTCAACGATATCCCCTCGCGGAAGGCTTGGACTCTCTCGACTGGGATGGGGTACTTCGATGCGGTGAAGACGTCACCGTTCCTGGTTTCTCAACAAACCAAATATCCGTCAAGGTAGAATTATTCCCCCGGATTACAATGCACTATGGTCCTAACTTGTTCGGCACAGGACTCGATCGTTTTGTCGATCGCTCCTCTGCAACCACTCAAGTCGCCAGTACTAGGTATTAGACATTCCTGCCCAATACGGCTCGCGACGGATCCTTGGTCGAACGATGTCGTGGTTTAGTATATGAGCACATAATATTTGGATGATCGACGCTCGTGGGACACCATACAGTACCCTGCTCATCGACCCGCAGACCTACTAGTGTGAGTACGATATGTCGACACCTGTTTTCGCATCCTGACTCATCCTAGATACCCCAAGACCTGTGAACACCGGGACCAGCATCAGACGAAATCCGTCCTTGTTATACGAAGACAATTCGAGAAAGCACCTGCGCTTATCGCCACCGACATGCGGAACCCCGAAATTTAGCGACACGTCGAAATAAGGCTGATGTGCGTTATTCATGAGAGCAGGTCAAAACATATATTAGACATCATTGATACAGTAGGCATACTTAGTCTGACGGGGACCTGAATGTGGACTCGGAGTCAATTACTCGAACCTTGATTACTGCATAGTGTCTTTCAAGTTGCCGCGGCTTGAACAGATCCGAATCCGCTATGCAAAACGTATGATCAATAGTCCCACTTCAGCCCCGGTCAGCACGATTACCGGGTGCGAAGAATTATTTCAAGTTAAGTGATAGTGGGTCAAGTGAACTGTGAAGGATACCATTGCTATGTTATTGCGAGTCTGATGGAATCGCGACTGAACCAACGCCGCGGCGCCGAACACCTGATACCCCGACCCACCAGCTTGGAGCAGGGACAAATACTCAGTGCTCAAGTAGTGAGCTGGCAGCGTGGCATTATTGGTACCTGAAATTCAATCTGCCAAGGTAGCCATGACGCGAGGGTCCTCGGAGCGGGAAATTGGACAAGTAGATTGAGCTGCTGTCTTCTGATATCAGAGAATGGATGGGGTGTATTGGGACTAGAAGCGCTGTTGGTTCTTGGTAGTGCAAGTTCATGTTCTGGAGCTATCAACATTAGGACGATATCCGACGTGAGGGCGACAGCCTGGCGCATGTCTGTCGCGCGGGTCTTTTCCGTCTTGCCGAGTGGCAGCTGTTAGAATGAAAGCAGACAGGAGGCGGGCGTCGCCAGTATACCATTACTAGGCGCTCGGTGAATGACAGACTGCCGGTCCCGTCGGCCAGGTTAGCTGGCTATCCATCATGATACGGGGCTATCTAATTAACAGCCATAGAATGCTAGGTCTTGGTGACTCCAAATGATATGGATGGGATCAAAACATATCTGTGTTTAATACTGAGCAAAGTGCGATCTAGTAAGTTGCACAGCACCTATCACACACCGCTTGTGGACAATTGTCCTGGCGCATCAAATGCGGTGGATACGTTTCGACACTGCCCAGCTCATAAGAGCTCAGGCATCGCGTGGTTCCTGATTACACGACACCGCATCCGTGTTCGCAGGCACCGATTCATCAACATGCTGCAATATTGTTCCGAGTTGGCGGGAGGCGCTTTTCCTCATATATACCCCCTGCTTGGGTCTCATTTTCCTTTCGAACCCGCTGATTTCTGCGGTCTCTTTCCCTACCCCGTTCTATGATGGAAGTTTTGACCGATATAGCACTTCCGGACTACTCCCCCTCTATTCCTCCCGATTACTCCTCCACACCCTTACCTGGGGAGCAATCTATCCAAAGGACACCAAAGCAGGCATTCCATCGAGGAAATTGTGCATTTACATACGAGGAACATGGCATGTCTCTCACATTGCGAGGTTGTCGGGAGGAGGAGGGCGTACCTACATTTGGGCTATGCAGCACTGTATATGGAGAGTTCGCACCAGCGGACAGAAAAAAGATCGCCTCTGTGCAAGTCAAGGTTCGTATCACATCAATTCTCCCGCCTGTGAGCATTTTCGATCCTGCACACAGTTGGAGGCACATATTCGGGTCAAATCGAAAACGGGAATGTTGACGCACACACTCTTCTCTAAAGAGCGCTTGCTATGGCAAAAAAGTGACTCGACCACCGACGTATGCCCGAGCTTATTACCCGTCTCGGTGGCCTTCCCTTCTGGGTATCGTGACAAGCATCAAGGTCGCGTACAACGTCTTCCACCTTCTATGTCTATCAAAAATCCATGTCGGGCGGCTATTATCTACTCGCTGGTTGTTGTCGTCCAGAAAGTCACGGGTTCAATTTTCTCCCGAACAAAGTTAGTGGCAAGCATTCGCAATGAGTAGAGGACTTCAGACTCATTCAAAGTTCCGCAGGGAGGTATGCCTATCTGCGTATTTGCGCTACAGGCCTCGGGTTCGTCCACCCAGACCGACGCCCCCTACTTTTTCCTCCCTGAAGATTTGCCCGGAAGAGTGGCAGGAAGAGATTTGGGGGATGACTAAAGGACCCTCCAATGAACCGCTTGTTGCCCAATGTCATGTGAGTTACGCACCGTGGAGTGTCTTCACTGGTGACTAATTTTTTCCACCAGCTCTTCATACCTTCTGTTCGAGTGTTTTCATCGGGGGACATTGTACCCTTTCATATATCATTCTGCTCTTCAGCGTCCTTTTTGACCACTATCGCCGAAAATTTGAAAGATAGCGATGCTTCCCTCGAGAAACCTATCCATGCATTCTTTCTCCGACGGACGACCGTGAAAGTTGGGCAGTGGGAGAGTATTCAAGAGGAAGTCCTCGCGACAGGGACAACCTTCCCCAGTCCAGTAACAGTTATCGAGCCTATGCTGGACGACGCGGAGACTCTCAGTTGGGACGGTGAAATCCACTGTCCACAGCCAATTGAATACTCTAGTTTTACCACCTCCGTGATTGAAGTCAGGGTGAGTCATGTCTTATCATTCCGGAACCTTCCCAATTCGAACGTCTTGGGTCCCAGGATTTCTTCGTCCTCTCATTGCTTGCGCCTCCTGGCCCACTGAAATCAATACCCCCCCAACTGTATCAAACGTTCCCTATTCGTCAAGTTACACACCCATGGATCGACAGATCTTGACAGTACAACCGCATCGTTTATTTAAGGATTAAATTATGTTTACAGGAGGTTCAGCGTGGTACTCTATGTTTACTACAATATATTGTCTCGGAAGTATTCTGTACATACCAGGATTCCAGTGTTCAACGTACTACGCAACGTAATCACCGGACTTGACCGGACACAGTTCACTCTAAAAATACTCGTTCCTGCGCAGCGAAATCAAGCCGAGTCGCCGAGGGTAGCATCACCGGCGACTGTCAGTATTCAGTCTAGCGAGGTGCAGTATGGCAACTACCGGCACAGTCTTCCGGTATTATAAACGCTGAGCAACCGCCAGTGCATCATCATCAGAATCTTCCAGCCGAAATGACCATCACAAACAAAGCATACGCCCTCGTCCATTCCCGCAAGACATTGACCGGCGCATTTGCCAATGTCACCGAAGTGGCCGATCACGATAATGATGTGTCTCCCGGTCATATCGCCAAGACACTTTACGACGAACATGACGGGGCCGAGACACACCACAGCCTTCCCGGCCATCTAGAGGCGCTCACAGCACTCTTTCATCACGCGGGGAGGCAGGATATAGAACGCATCCAAGCGATCGAACCGACACAGGAGGACCTCGACTTGGCTGCTCAGTGTGGTGATTTCGGTTCGCGGCCCAGCGACCTGTTTCTCAAGGTCAGCATGTCATCGATACATCGTCATGGCAGTGTTATACTAAAATATGCGCCGACTTAGATATATGTGGACGTCCTGGCCACACTGGATGCCAACCCCTGGGCGGGTGTCGTGTCCCCGCCCCTTTTGGGCTCCAGAGGGGTCGTAAACTTGTCTATCATATCCGTGTAGGGATCTTGAAAGCGTGCCAGCGACTCATTGGCTGAGATCAATTCAGGATACCGGATATCATGCAGCATTATTATGACTGTATTGTCAATGCAGAGCACGAAGTCTTTCTCGCTACAAACTACTGGGAGGCGTCCAAGGCGTCCAGGTACGTCTGCGATGCCCTCAAGGAGCTATCGAAAAGGGCGGAGAAACGGGGGAAGAAAGTCGTCGTAAAGATGATGTATGATCGCGCAAATTTGAAGATGCTTACGGAGAGCCACGTCCTTGTCGAGGAGGAAGAATGGTTGAGTGACGAAGTCAAATTGCCAAGGCGGAGTGAGATCCCATGGATTGACTTTGAGCTCGTTAACTTTCACCAGTAAGTGATGTTCTCAGTTGGGGGTTTGACTGTACAAAATATTCAACGCGTCCTTAGACCTTTGCTAGGAACCTTCCACTGCAAATTCATGATTGTGGACCGTAAAGTTGCACTGGTGAACTCGAATAATATTCAAGACCCCGCAAACATGGAGATGATGGTGCACCTGGAAGGTCCTGTCGTGGACAGTTTCTACGATATGGCTCTCCTTAGTTGGTTTAGGCCGATGCGCCCGAGGCTGCCTTTGCTGACACGGCGACCATTTGATAAACCAGAGGGTGGTCCAAGCTACAAGTTTGGAATGGACAACGAATGCGTGTCGAAACACCTCCTTGATGGAAGGAAAGGTGCAGACCTGTACCATAGGTTGACCGGTGAAGCAATCCCAGCCGATGCAGCGTTGGATGGCAAGATCTTCATCTCGGGGAGGTATCAAACTATTACAGAACATCTAAGTCGGTTCTTATTATAATCGGTGAGCCTCGAGGGTTGACATCTTTGATCCTAGACGCAGAAAATCAACCCGACACCCACGCGACCATCGAATATGAATCGCCACAATCACGCGATGATGAATATCTGCCTCACATCTTCCACGCGCGTCACGACGAATGCCCGATGGTTCTCCTGAATCGTGCGCCACATGGAAAACTGGGCAACCCGGAGAGTGCGATGCTCAACCCACAAGACGTTGCCTGGCTTGCGGCATTAAAGTACGCGAAGAAAAACGTATTCATACAGTCGCCGACGTTCAACGCGGCACCCGTGGTAAAAGCTGTCTTGAGTGCTGTCCGTCGTGGAATCGAGTGCACGCTATACATAGATGTTGGATACAATGACGGAGGAGAAGTGTTGCCTGGACAAGGTGGGATCAACGAGGAAGTCTCCAAACAGATGTTTGCACAGCTGAACGGGGAGGAGAAGGAAAGGCTCAAGTTTTATTGGTATACTGGTAAGCATCAATGCGATCTGATGATAGCCTGGCGGCACACTGATCATTTCTTCACAGGAAAGGACCAGATTAAGCCAATTAACGCACACATGCAGAAAAGGAACTGCCACGTACGTATTTCAATGACTTCGCTGTGTTCTTTATTCTGACTATGTGGTCAAGGTGAAATTGATGATCATTGACGATGCTGTGGGCATCACCGGGAATGGGAATCAAGGTGAGCTTCGCAGTCATTTCGCAACCTTGTTTAACTGGACAGCCGGCAGATACACAATCATGGTATCACAGCCAGGAAGTGAATGTAATGATAGATAACGCGGCGGTCTGCGGGGACTGGCGGGACACGATCAGAAGAGTGCAGAACACACACCTCCACGCGTTGCAGAAGGACGGGGTTTATCTGGACCAAGAAGGGAATCCACTGACGGATTCCACGGGGGTGGGGAGTGGTCTGAGGGGCATTATTAAGGGCGTGCAGGGCTCAATTGCTCGGGCGCGTGGCACGGGTGGATTTTAGGGGTCTCACGGGTAGGGCAGGAGGTTGATTAGTCATTACACAATTCAAGGTAGATCCATGTGGTCTAGTCTGGGCGGCCATGCAATACTGCCCTCCTCAACATCCCCGTTGCAAACTTTATGCAAGCGCACTGAAGTCTAACACCTGCGCATTCGACAGCCAGAACAGTTCCTTCATCAGATCTTGCGGTCACATCGCAACTACACAGCTACTCTCGTAGCCCAGCGTGGTCCATCGGTAACGCGCCGAGCGGAGTGGGAAGCTAGTTTTAAGTATAGCTTGACGGACCATATGGCGGAAGGTCCCTACGGATATACCGATCACACGTTCACTGTTCGTCTCCGAGCGTCTCTGTTTTGCAGCTTTCCAGATTACTCTCATGACGACCACAGCGAGGCTTCCCGAGTACGCCGCTTCTCCACCTCAGTTACATTCTCCAAGCTACTCCGCCATCCCGCGAACGCACGAGTATCGGCTCGCGCTCAACCCTCGGCTGCGCCCCAACAGACCACCCCGCTCATTCATCAAACAGACAAAGAGCGGTAATCTCTGTCTGAGATTGGTTGACCAGGATGAAAGGGTGACGCTTCCGGCCTATGGCCTTGGAGCCACCATCCAAGGCGTAGTAGAAATTGGCAAGTCCGAAGGCGTGCATAGTGTTGAAGTGCAGGTGTGTTCTTTGTTCTTTGGGCGGGGGTAAGATCTGACGACCGTCCCTTCAGGTTGAAGGTATTCTCAAGCTAGAAGAAGTGGCGGAAGGCGGACATTCCACTCAGACGCTAATATTGAGCAAGAACATACTGTGGATTAAAGATAGGGTTCAAGATGCGCCGTGTCCCAATTCGCTACGATTCAACTACACGCTTCCCACAACTTATTCCGATGGCGATAAGACGTATGTGCGTAGCTATGTGCAACTATGTTTCAATGTGACACCAACCGTCACGGTAGTTTTTGCCGCCCAGCTTTGAGGCCCGTCTTTCCGGGCTCCCGGGATTTCGGGCACTTGTCAGCTATAGTGTAACCGCGGTGGTGACCAAGCCCAACGATGTATCCAACATGGTCAAGTCCACCTTCTTACGAAGAGATGATTGGTATGTCGGTATGCACACCTTGTGTTCGTTCTTAAATCGTCATCTTTTCGCATAGGACGGTTTCTACTGCGTTTCTGTACCATCCTCGTACTCGCCCCTCTGTGCCCATACCCTTTCCTCTCGCGGTGACTCCATCGAGCAGCGGTTTTGCAGAAACGCCACAATGGAAGCTGTTTTCTACAACAATCACAGCCAATCAACAAGACACGCGAGACCTTGTAGCCAAGGTCCGTTTCTTTGTATGGTATACCTTTACACGCCGTCGTGACAATGTTACGTTAGCTGTACATCCCCGCGACCCGTATATTCTGCGTTCGCCAACCAATTCCATTCCATCTGTCATTCCATTCCGACCCGGATTCATTGCGGAACTTCTCACCGCTTAGTCCCGTAGCCGGTGCGACCAGACCAAAGAGGCAAGCAACGAGAATTCAACTCATGCGGCAGACGACGGTGGATGTTCGGTGAGCTTGGGGCCATGGAATTCGCGTGCTCCGTCCTAATATGGTTTTAGAAATACTGTCGTTTTGGGCACCAAAACAGACATTTGGCGAGTGGATTGTGTTGGTGAAGGTGCATTCAGAGATGCTGTTCGTATGGAAGCCAAAATTTGGTTGGTACACTCTTCTGATGCTGCATAAAGGGATCCGGGAGTGGCTGGATAGCATTTTCCGGCGACATTTTCATCAGCGATGAGGTCACGGTCGGAGGGTTCAGAGCCAGTGGGTTTACCGTATGGGTATGGCGATCCGATTTATGTGCAATCCCGTACTGAACCCATATTACAGGACTATCTAGTGCTGAGTGCGACGCCTGCTGACCTTTCCAAATCACCCTTCAAGGAACTCAGGATGGTTGTACCTCTCCGACTAGTCACCGATTGTTGGAACGCGGATGGGACGGGTCTTGGAGTACATGAGCCGCCATCCATATCGTCGTCCGAGGAGCTCGCTGCAGAACCTGAGCTTCCATATACTTAGCTCCTGGTTGTTATTTTATGTATATACACAACCTTTGCTTGTATTGAGCGACAAAGAAATGACGTCATGCCATTATGTCATATCACGTGCATGTAGGATACACCACCTCCTATCTACAGTTGTTAGTTAACCACCAAGCAAATCATCATGGCTAGCGAGACAGCGTCTTTGGAAAACGCTCGAAACGCGGTGCCGCCCATTGAGACAAAACAGCATCAATCATCACCATCCCCGGCAGCAGCGGGGCCCGCGAGCGCGAGCGAGGTTGTTAACCCTCCTCAGCAACAGGGTACGCCACATGCGTCTTTGATGTCTAGCTTCGAGTAATCGAGTTCCCAAGCTTCTACGCCAGTTGACGTACACGCGATACCTGCGGACCAGATCAAAAAGCCGTCCGAGGTCAACCGGGATGACCCCAACATCAATGTTATTGATCTGCCACCGCACAGCCCGACGTTCAAGGAGCAGATATACGGTGAGCGTTTCTTTTGTGCCCGTATCCACACAGAGTTGCCTGACCATTTTTGTCTCAGGTTATGGTAGGGTAAGGGCGCTTTGTATCTGATAAGGTTCGGCTTCGTGTTTGCTAACGGTAATTGATCTTTGTATGACACATACTATACAGTTGATTCGTGGTACGGTAAGTTGCACCGTTGTTGTGTTGTTGAGAATTGGATTGATGGTTGGCGACAAATAAGGTGCTTGGTAAATCTACTGTCAAGGAAGAAGGATCAGAAATACTTCGCGGAGAACGGAGTGTCCCTCAGCGCCGAGCGACTACCAAGTGAGGGTGGAGCAAACTTGGCGCTGAATTGTTGTACACTATGTAACATGTTTATGAAGAGAGTTTGAAGTCGTGCGATCGCGCTGGATCTGAGATCTGCTCCGACGGGCGCTAAATGGCCTGTAAAGGCTAAACTTTTAATTAAATTTTTCTTCTTGTACATCTCTTGCAGAGTTGATACGAGTCAAAGGCGTTGAGCAAGCTTGAGAAGGTCACGGTGCAGGTTACGGTCGGGCCCGAGTAGTTCTGGCCAGTCGTAAGAAAGCGGGTTAACATGAACGTGACTAAATTCGGAAAATCCGATCTTGGCACCAAAAACAAAAAAGACCCACGACCTTGATACTGTCTATCAGAAAATGTTGTCTGTGGCAAGCCCCGTCGATCCCCTTGCGTACAACCAAACGCTATGCGAAAAACAGGTCGTAGATTCAAAACAACAGATACCCGCGCGGACCATCAATCCCGTCGTTCCGAGCTGCGAATATGCGCTGGCGGTGAGTCACGCCACTGCTAGTTTGCACGCGTTCTTAACGTCAACCCTGCAGCAAACAAGTCTTGTACAAATCAGCACGAATGGGGTAAAAAGGGCAGCCGAATATGTGCGTATCCATTCGCGCTCGTCCCGTCAGCGACGCTGACCTGGACCTGCAAGATTTCGGTGAGGATGTTCGTAGAGTCATACACACCCCGGACATGGCGGACCCACCCACTGCACATCTGTCCCCCGGAGCCGTACTCGGCGGCGGACCCGCTCACGAAAGAGTGTCTCAACTGGATCTTTTTAATCGCGTCGCTCAACTTCAGTTTCTGGTCGGAAAAGCACGGCAGTGCGGAACGATACGGGGTAGAGTGGCGGACGGGATGGGACACGGAGACACGTACTGTTCACACGGGATACTGGAGTCTCGTTGCTGCCCTGAACCGGGGTGGGTCCTTGTTGCGGTCTGCGTGCACGTGATGCTGATCGTTTGACGGGTAGCGCTCGAGGAGAACATTCCGATCACCGATCCTGCGTTTTACTCGTCCGAGGCGCTCTGTCCCGATGCGCTTATCGCGCACGTCTTCCGTGCGGCGTCGGTGTCAAAAGAGCAAATGCCGCTGCTCAAGGAACGGATTGCGATCATGAGACAGGTCGGCACCGTCCTCTGCGACGTACGTCATCGATCCAGCCGCCGCCGCATCTAACGATTGAACGGACGCACAGGACTTTGGCGGATCATACGCGGGATTCTTGAGCGTCTTCCAGAGGTCCCGCCGCGGCCGAGGAACCGCTTTAGAACTTGTCCAGACCATCGTCGACACGTTTCCCTGTTTCAGAGACGAACTCAGCCTCGGCGGACATCGGGGTACGTGAGCCATGTCCCTCTTTTGCAGCTTTGGCCCCGCTCATAAGCGTAGTCTTCTTTTGGAAGCGCGCTCAGATTCTCGTTGCTGAAACCTGGGCCGCGTTCTTTCCCGCTGACCCATCTGCCTCACACCCCATCTTCCCAAAACGACCTGGGCCGTGTATATCCGAACTCACCATGTTCGCCGACTACCGCGTTCCCCAGATCTTGCATCATTTGGGTATACTCGTGTACCCGCCTTCACTGCAGGAAAAACTCAGGCGTGGCGATAACATCCCCCCAGGGTCGGACGAGGAGGTCAGCTTGAGGGCGGCAAGCATCGTCAGTGTCGAGCGTCTGAGGGACGAGATTGGGAGACTGCGCGGCGACGACGGTAGACGAGAATGCCAAGAAGTCAGCAGCGTATTGATAGACTTTTATCTTTGGGACTTGGCCAAGGAAATCGAAACTGGCAACGATAGAGTGGAGGGGATTGAGTGCGTGGAAATTCTCCCTGCCCATAGAACGAGGAGTATATGGTACTAGACGTTATTAGACTATAATTAGTGCAATCTGATGGCCGTCCGTGGCGGCCTAGGGATCTTCTACTTTCCGTTTCCTCGACCGCACGTTCAAATTTGCAAAGTTACGCCTTTGCGGGTCTACCCACTCCATCCCTATCGCCCTGAAAATGTCCTCTTCCCTCTCGCTCGTCACCAATTCCCAATATCCACCGTGCTCCTCGATACTCCTTTGCTTCTCCGCGCCATCAACTCGGGTTGCCATGGCCGCATCTTGCCATCTCCACAACCCATATTCGTTGAGACGCAAACCAAGTTGGGACGCAGCTTTGCGTATAGCCAAATTGAATTGCAGGTCCCCTGTCAGTGATATCAACGCTGCACCTGCACACTGACGTGGGACGTAACTAGATTTGTCACAGTTAAGCTTCTGACCAGGCACAAAGCCCTTGGAGATAAAAACGCACTATATCTCGCAAGTGAAAAATTGGCCCTGACGCTGTTGCACGGCTTGGATGCGTTCTGCCCTCGTCTCCCACCCATTCCCTTCCGTCTCGCCAGTGGTGCGTTCGGGGATTCTGATGATGCCTTCCCATTTTTGCGCGCCGACCGTGATGCTAGTAACAAGAAGACCTCGGCACTCGAGTGGCGAGATAATCTCTGTGGAGAATGTGGCCGTGTCTGATAGACGTGTGGGCTTGACCTTCGTCTCAGGGTGACTCGCGAAGGGTATGGGTATGGTGCCATATTTAGCTCTCTGTTTTACAGTAGAGTCGGTACTCGGGGAGCCGTCGGGCGGAAATATGCCAGTGGAATGAGGATGAAGAACCACGAGCGTGACATGCTGCGCGATAACTTCCCGGCGACTGGATCAAGAATGAGAATCGGGCTCGAATACCAGGATGTAAGACTCACAAGTCCCCACTCAATAAAACAGTGTATTTGGATGAAATATTCTGTGTCACAAAGTCCTGTCGCGATATACAAATTGAGGAACAGAACAGAGTGGCTGTCACGCGATACATACCCGAACAGTTAATGCTTGTTCACGAGTGATACAACGATCGAAGCCAATCATGTATTTCACATTAATCTGCTGAGGGCGGCTCAGCAGTTGGAAGAATTTGGGCTCCTTGAGATCCTGTAGAGATCTACAACCCGCTTCGTAAAGCACATTGGCTTTTGATGATCTGGGTATGCAGAAGCGAGATATGTGGGTAAATGATAATAAATCTGCACGGCAATAAATCTCATACCCTATGCCAGTGACGCTCGACAATGAGGCTACCACCTGCTCTTTGCGCAGCTCCTCCAGGGTTTTTTGAGGTTTGGCTTTTGTGCGCGCCGGTAATGAATGGTCTGCGCCTTTAGCCTTCTCTGGCTTGCGGGGCGTGGGTGGTTCCTGTGCCCCGTAATGGAATGAAGTTGTGTAATGTTAATGGAGGTGAACCACCCACGGACATAGGGTGTTCCAGACAGGTAGGCATCTATGCGCTTGGAGATGCGCACACCTATCCCATCGAGCTAGAGGGTCTGTGAGACGAGAGTCATTATGCAAACAAGAATGGACTTGCATGCCTGACTTGCTCGACTGTACGAACTTGCTCTGGGAGCTGACCGATGGCGCTGATTGCTCTCGAGTAAGCGCGCACCTTGTAAGAGTTCGAGGACGCGGAGGCCTTCTCTTCTGCCATATCTGAATGCTCGTTAGTATGCGCGGTCGGCTTGGAGGACGAGACTTGCAGCGTGTCAGTAGCTGGATCAGCTCCTCATTTGGCCCCGGAGAAGTTGAATAGCGTCTCAGACACGTTCGTGCGAGAGGCGTTCGAGTCTTGAGGAATGTCGAAAACATGGTAGACGACGACGACAGGTTTAAGTTAGACGCGGAGTGGTGTTTATGTAACACGCGTCTTTCGAGTTCACTGCCAAGCCTCGGCCTCAACGATGACCGACACACCACCCCAAGCGTCGACGTCGTACCCGACGACGAACATGACCAGTCTCACAGACGCCCAGCTCAGGCAGACAATCACCCAGTTGTCCAATGCCGCCACGAGCCAATTCCAGCCATACATTGCACCCGGCGCACAGACAGCGCCATCTAAGGGTCAGTCCATTCCTTGTCGTGGCCATGGTCGTTCTGACCTCCTCTCAGCCTACTTAAAAAACGTCCACACGTGGTCGACGGCGACGTCGACGTCCAAGGCTGGGACGCGTTCCCGTACCCGAGCTGCCAAAGCCGCGCCCGCGACGCCCGCTCCAACAACCTACATCCCCGCAGCGTACCAACCCCCTCCCCCGCCACCTGTCCCCGCAGCACCCGTCGCGCCGCCACCTCCGCCTAACCCACTTCCGCATCCCCTCCCGGTGACCACACAAGCGCTCCACTCTACCTACCCGTCTCGTCTCCGTACTGGTGCAACTCTCCTGGTGCAGCCTATTCTGAATGTATCCTCCGCTACGGCACGTACGTCCAGTCGCCGGGGTGGTCTGGTCAACTACACCGAACCAGGGTCAGGGGATGAGTTTCCTGATGCGGGTGCTATCGACTCGGACGACTCAGACTTCGTCGCAAGTGGAGGCACTCGGACAGCCCTGCGACAGTCCAGAACACGCATGGGTAGTGGAATGTCAGTCTTCCATTCAGGGAGCGGGTTATCAACACCTCAACCCCAACCATTGCAACCCCTGCAACAGCTGAGACCAGTACAACCTGAGAAGGCGGAGCTGGATCAGAGCTGTTTGGGTATGATCCCTCCATCCCGGTTTATTAAACCCAAACCTGTTGGGCCCACTGCACACGAATATCCGTGAGTCTTCTCCCGTTATTTGCTTCAATGGAAATACGATGACCCACTGCCCATTTCTGTGACATTTTGATCATCGATCTCGATATGGCGGAATGTGCAGGTCTGCAGAATCCCTCGAAACTCATTCCATGAAACGTACATCACTCGTTCCCATTCGTGTCGAATTCGAGACCGAGACGCTCAGAATTCGAGACTGTTTCGTCTGGAATCTCTACGAAACTCTGATCAAGCCCGAAACATTCGCAAATATTTTTTGCATGGACCTTGATTTACCGATCGTCCCCTGGGTCGAGACCGTCGCTAATCAAATTAGAGCACAGCTCGAAGAGCACGAGGGTGTTGCTTCTTTGGATTTGGGTACAGATGACTATATTCACAGGCACGTGGACAGGGATGGCGAAAATGTCGAAGGGATTCCCGAGTGCAGAGTTATCCTCAGCGTGAGTCGTCCTGTTCCATTGTCTTCGTTTTGTTTTCCCATCTTCCTACTTTGGTTGACCCTAATCGAACGTGCGTGCAATGTAAGGATCGCTGACTGAGTTCCATTGGTGCACCATACACACAGATTGACGTACAGATAGCTACCTACCACCTCCTCGACCACATCGAGTGGGATCTGCTGTCGCCCCTAACACCGGAGGCGTTTTCTGAACAGCTTTGTGCTGAGCTGGGACTATCCGGAGAAGCAATCCCACTCATTGCACACGCAATACATGAGGAGCTTATCAAGCATAAAAAAGATGCCATCGAATGGGGCGTCATAGCGGGAGAACGCGATCCAGCGTCCTCTACGACAGAAGGGCCTACAGGAGGGGGGACTTCCACCGGGAGCGGTGGGATGGTGATGAAGGATAAGACCGGTCTGGGTCTCGGAGGATGGGGACGAACGCCGAAAGATGGGAGAGGACCAAAAACCCTGAAGAGCGCGTGGAGGGAATGGTCAGAGGCCGAGGAGTTCAGAACGCGATTTGAGGTGCTGAGTGCAGAGGAAGTGGAAAGGAGGGAGATGGAGAAAGAAAGGGCGAGCCGGTGAGTTATTCGCCTTCATTTGGCATGTCGGCCGCTGACCTCTGTGATCTACAGACGGTTGCGGAGAGAGACGTCAAAATTTCAGACAACACGGACAAGGCGACGGTGAACTTGACACAACCGTTGAACGCCACTATCAGCAATCGTATTGATTCCGTGCTCGTGTACCTCCCCCCGAATTACCTTATTTCGGTATTTGTTGTGCTTGGCCTGCAAATGATTTCATCGCCGGCGATCTCATGGTTGGCTTCACAGTTCTACGTTGGCAGAATATGGTTGAGGACGTTTAGAATACAATACGTAAAATCCCCAAGGTCATATCCGGGCGGCCCGCCAACTGGGGCGATAAGCTGGGAAGAGGAAGGCTGAGTCAGGCAAAGAGAAGACAAACTATGGAACCTTGAGCGCCGACCCTGAGACTCGGGAATCCACGTGTCGTATCGAAGGTATGGTCACCCAATGCGCAAGCAGAGTTCAAGCTGGTGGGGATTGTTCGCCAACGAGAGTCGCAACGTTGCGTGCGTGCGCGGTAGAAGATTGATCATCGGGTGAGCATGTGCGATGGACGGACTAATTAATACCCGAGCTCCATGTTCAGGGTGGATGTGATGGGCGAACGACGATGAAGAGACGGAACGAACGGGATTCTCTTCCATTCGCTGCATATGACAGCAGCAGGCCTCGTTTAACATATGCATGTCTCTACGACGGGTAGCCAACGTTGGCATAGCCCGATACGGTCATCGGAGCCGAATATAGGTGGATGTAGACCTGGATCAGTAGAGGTGGTCTCTGAGTTTATCGTATTGGCTACGAATCGCCAAATTCCTCGGCGCTGACTCCTTCCCAGCTGGTCTGAGATGTTGTATTGCTCGTTTGCATTTATCTTGGGTTTGCGTTCCTGAGATGAAGTTGGGTATTTTTGCACACGCGATTCGGTTGTGTGCATTCCACTGCAACACGGAGCCGGGCCATTGACATGAACATGTGTTTAAGTGAGGTACATGGAATGGAAGACACGTCGCGGGATTTCGAGGTGGAGTTGTGTCGTCACCCAACTGCGGAGCTACAGCATCTGAGCTGTTCAGCACTCGAACGCCCTACTGAGTCCGCGGATCTGGTAACATACTTGTCTGTGGGGTGATTGACACCCGGACACGGGCTGCCTTTTATCCCGTGTTTTAAGTAACATACTGAGTAACTAGTTCATACCATGTTAGACGTCTGACGAGCTGTCATTGTGTTACGGCTCATCTG